>CAUYLG010035571.1:0-21896 GCA_963573385.1 Cacajao melanocephalus
GGAGCCAGAAGATCTGGCTCAGGTGGGTCCCACCCCAACAAACACCAGCAATCTGAAACGCTCTGAATTGAGAGTTTCACAGCAAGTGCAGCTGGACCCAGGATGGTTCAGCTCTGTGGGGGGAAGGGCGTCTGCCATTAACAAGGCAGACCACCACTACCAAGGCAGTCTGCCATTACTGAGGCAGTCCACCATTACTGAGGCAGTCTGCCATTACTGAGGCAGTCCACCATTACCGAGACAGTCCGCCATTACCGAGGCAGTCCCCCATTACTGAGGCAGTCTGCCATTACAGACACAGTCTGCCATTATTGAGGCAGACCACCATTATTAAAGCAACTCTAACTATACGTCTATAAACAAAACCGCAAGGAAGTTCACACAGCAACTGGGCAGAGTCCACAGCAGCTCAGCAACGCCTCTGCTGGCAGACTGTGACTAGGCTATCTACTCGCTGGGCAGGGCATCTCTGAAAAAAAGCAGCAGCATGTCAGGAACTTATAAATAAAGCCCCACCTTCCCAGGAGAGAGCACCTGGGAAAAAAGGCAGTTATGAGTTCCACTGCAGCAGACTTAAACATACCTGCCCAGCAGCTCTGAACAGAACAATGGAGCTCACAGCTCAACACCTGAGCTCCTATAAGGTACAGACTGTCTCCTTAAGCAGCTCCCAGATCCCCATATACCAAAAGAGACACCTCATATAGGAGAGCTCAGGCTGACATCTGGAAGATATCCTTCTGGGACAAAGACAAGAGAAGAAACTGGCAGCAACCCTTACTGTTCTACAGCCACTGCAGGTGATCCCCAGACAAGCAGAGTCTGGAGTGGACCTCCAGCAGTCCTACAGCAGAGGGGCCTGACTGTTAGAAGGAAAACTAAAAAACAGAAAGAAATAACTTCATCATCAACAAAAAAGGATGTCCACTCAGAGACTCTCTCCGAAAGTCACCAACTACAAAGACCACAGGTAGATAAATCCACAAAGATGAGAAAAAACCAGCGAAAAAAGGATGAAAACAACCAAAACCAGAATGCCTCTCCTCATCCAAGGAATCACAACTCCTCACCAGCAAGGGAACAAAGCAGGATAGAGAATGAGTATGATGAATTGACAGAAAGAGGCTTCAGAAAGTGGATAATAACAAACTCCTCTGAGCTAAAAGAACATGTTCTAATCCAATGCAAAGAAACTAAGAATCTTGAAAAAAGGTTTGATGAAATGCTAATGAGAATGAACAGCTTAGAGAAGAATATAAATTGATTTGACGGAGCTGAGAAACACAACATGAGAACTTTGCGAAGCATACACAAGTTTCAATAGCTGAATCGACCAAGCAGAAGAAAGGATATCAGAGATTGAAGATCAACTCAATGAAATAAAATGAGAAGGCACGGCTATAGACAAAAGAGTGAGAAGAAATGAACAAAGCCTCCATGTAATATGGGATTATGTGAAAAGACCTAATTTATGTTTGATGAGTACCTGAATGTGACAGAGAGAACGAATCCAAGCTGGAAAACAGTCTTCAGGATATTATCCAGGAGAACTTCCCCAACCCAGCAAGACAGGCCAACATTCAAGTCCAGGAAATACAGAGAACACCACAAACATATTCCTCAAGAAGAACAACCCGAAGGCACATAATCATCAGATTCACCAAAGTTGAAATGAAGGAAAAAATTCTAAGGGCAGCCAGAGAGAAAGGTCAGGTTACCCACAAAGGGAAGCCCATCAGACTCACAGCAGATCTCTTGGCAGAAATCCTACAAGCCAGAAGAGAGTGGGGACCAATTTTCAACATCCTTAAAGAAAATAACTTTCAGTCTAGAATTTCATATCCAGCCAAACTAAGCTTCATAAGCGAAGGAGAAATAAAATCATTTACAAACAAGCAATTGCTGAAAGATTTCATCACCACCAGGCCCGCCTTACAAGAGCTCCTGAAAGAAGCACTAAACATAGAAAGGAACAACCAGTACCAGCCACTCCAAAAATGTACCAAATGGTAAAGAGCATCAATGCAATGAAGAAACTGTGTCAATTAATGGGCAAAACAACCAGCTAGCATCAAAATGGCAGGATCAAACTCATACATAACAATATTAACCTTAAATGTAAATGGGCTAAATGCCCCAATCAAAAGACACAGACTGGCAAATTGGATAAAAAGTCAAAACCCATCAGTGTGTTGTATCCAGGAAACCCATCTCACGTGCAAGGATACACGTAGGCTCAAAATAAAGGGATGGAGGAAGATCTACCAAGAAAATAGAGAGCAAAAAAAAAAAAAAAAAAAGAGACAAAGAAGGGCATAACAAAATGGTAAAAGGATCAATGCAACAAGAAGAACAAATGAACCTAAATATATATGCACCCAATACAGGAGGACCCAAATACATAAAGCAAGTTCTTAATGACCTACAAAGAGACTTAGGCTCCCACACAATAATAGTGGGAGACTTCAACACTCCACTGTCAATATTACACAGATCAATGAGACAGAAAATTAACAAGGATATCCAAGACTTGAACTCATATCTGGACTAAGAAAACGTCATAGACATTTAGAGAACTCTCCACCCCAAATCCACGGAATATCCATTCTTCTCAGCACCTTATTACACCTACTCTAAAATTGACCACATAATTGGGAGTAAATCACTCCTCAGCAAATGGAAAAGAATGGAAATCATAACTAACAGTCTCTCAGACCACAGTGCAGTCAAATTAGAACTCAGCATTAAGAAACTAACTCAGAACCACACAACATCATGGAAAGTGAAAAACTGGCTATTGAATTTGACCAGATAAACAAGGAAATGAAGGCAGAAATAAAGATATTCTTTGAAACCAATGAGAACGAAGACACAATGTACCAGAATCTCTGGGACATATTTAAAGCAGTCTCTAGAGGAAAATTTATAGCAATAAATGCCCACAGGAGAAGCAAGGAAAGATCTAAAATTGACACCCTATCATCAGAATTGAAAGAGCTAGAGGAACAAGATCAAAAAAACTCAAAAGCTAGAAGAAGACAAGAAATAACTAAGATCAGAGCAGAATTGAAGGAGATAGAAACATAAGAAACCCTCAAAAGTTAATAAATCCATGAGCTGGTTTTTTGAAAAGATCAACAAAACAGATCGCTAGCCAGATTAATAAAAAAGAAAATGGAGAAGAATCAAATAGATGCAATAAAAAACGATAAAGGGGATATCACCACAGATTACACGGAAATACAAACTACCATCAGAGATCACTACAAACAACTCTATGCACATAAACCAGTAAACTTGGAAGAAATGGATAAATTCCTGGACACTTGCACCCTAAACCAGGAAGAACTTGAAACCTTGAATAGATGAATAACAAGGGCTGAAGGTGAGGCAGCAATTAATAGCCTACCATCCAATAAAAGCCCAGGTCCAGATGGGTTCACAGTTGAATTCTACCAGACATACAGACATACAAAGAGGAACTGGTACCACTCCTTCTGAAACTATTCCAAACAATCCAAAAAGAGGGACTCCTTCCCAAATCATTTTATGAGACCAACATCATCCTGATACCAAAACCTGGTAGAGACTCAAAAAGAAAAGAAAACTTCAGGCCAATATCCATGATGAACATAGACACAAAAGTCTTCAATAAAATAGTGGCAAACCAATTGCAATAGCACATCAAAAAGCTTATCCATCACGATCAAGTAGGCTTCATCCAGGGGATTCAAGGCTGGTTCAACATATGCAAGTCTATAAATGTAATTCACTGCATAAACAGAATCAAAGACAAAAACCACATGATTACCTGAATAGGTGCAGAGAAGGCCTTAGACAAAATTCAACAGTCCTTTATGTTAAAAACTCTCAAAAAACCAGTTATTGACAGAACGTATCTCAAAATTCTAAAAGCTATTTACGACAAACCCATGGCTAATATCATACCGAATGGGCAAAAACTGGAAGCATTCCCTTTGAAATCTGGCACTAGACAAGGATGCCTTCTTTCACCACTCCTATTCAATATAGTATTGGAAGTTTGAGCCAGAGCAATTGGGCAAGGAAAAGAAATACAGGGTGTTCAATTAGGAAAGGAGAAAGTCAAATTGTCTCTATTTGCAGATGACATGATTGTATATTTAGAAGAATCCATCGTCTCAGCCCACAATCTCCTGAAACTGATAAGCAACTTCAGCAAAGTCTTAGGATATAAAATCCATGTGCAGACATCACAAGCATTCTTGTCCACCAATAACAGACATAAAAGAGAGCCAAATCAAGAACGAATGGCCATTCATAATTGCTACAAAGAGAATAAAATACCTAGGAATACAACTAACAAAGGATGTAAAGGACCTCTTCAAGGAGAACTACAAACCACTGCTCAAGGAAATAAGAGAGGACACAAAGAGGAAAACATTCCATGCTTATGGTTAGTAAGAATCAATATTGTGAAAATGGTCATACTTTCCAAAGTAATTTATACGTTCAACGCTAGCCCCATCAAGCTATCTACGATGCTCTTGACACAACTGGAAAAAAAAAAACACCTTAAAATTCATATGGAACCAAAAGAGAGCCCAAATAGTCAAATCAATTCTAAGGAAAAAGAACAAAGCTGGAGGCATTATGCTACCTGACTTCAAACTATACTACAAGGCTACAGTAATCAAAACAGCATGGTACTGGTACCAAAACAGAGATATAGACCAATGGAACAGAACAGAGGCCTCAGAGACAATGCCACACATCTACAGCCATCTGATCTTTGACAAACCTGACATAAACAAGCAATGCGGAAAGGATTCCCTCTTTAATAAATGGTGTTGGGATAACTGGCTAGCCATGTGCAGAAAACAGAAACTGGACCCCTTCCTGACATCTTACACTAAAATTAACTCCAGATGGATTAAAAAGACTTAAACATAAGACCTAACACCATAAAAACCATAGAAGAAAACCTAGGCAAAACCATTCAGGACATAGGCATAGGCAAGGACTTCATGACTAAAACACCAAAAGCATTGGCAAAAAAAAAGCCAAAATAGACAAATGGGACCTAATTAAACTCCAGAGCTCTTTACAGCAAAAGAAATAATCATTAGAGTGAACCAGGAACCAACAGAATGGGAAAAACTTTTTGCAATCTACCCATCTGACAAAGGGCTCATATCCAGAATTTACAAAGAACTAAAACAGATTTACAAGAAAAAAAACAAACCCATTCAAAAGTTGGCAAAGGATATGAACAGACACTTTTCAAAAGAAGACATATATGAGGCCAACAAATATACGAAAAAATGCTGATCATCACTGGTTATTAGAGAAATGCAAATCAAAACCACATTGAGATACCATCTCACACCAGTTAGACTGGCGATCATTAAAAAATCTGGAGACAACAGATGCTGGAGAGGATGTGGAGAAACAGGAACACTTTTACACTGTTGGTAGGAGTGTAAATTAGTTCAACCATTATGGAAGACAGTGTGGCAATTCCTCAAGGACCTAGAAATAGAAATACCATTTGACTCAGCAATCCCATTACTGGGTATATATCCAAAGGATTATAAATCGTTCTATTATAAAGACATATGCACATATACGTTAATTGCAGCACTGTTTACAATAGCAAAGGCCTGGAACCAACCCAAATGCCCATCGATGATAGACTGGACAAGGAAAATGTGTTACATATACACCATGGAATACTATGCAGCCGTAAAAAACTATGAGTTTGTGTCCCTTGTAGGGACATAGATGAATCTGGAAACCATCATTCTCAGCAAACTGACACAAGAACAGAAAATCAAACAGTGCATGTTCTCACTCTAGGCAGGAGTTGAACAATGAGAACACATGAACACAGGGAGGGGAGCATCACACACAGGGGTCTGTTAGGGGGACTAGGGGAGGGACAGCAGGGGGCAGGGAGTTGGGGAGGAATAACATGGGGAGAAATGCCAGATATAAGTGACAGGGATGGAGGCACAAACCATGTTGCCATGTATGTACCTATGCAACAATCCTGCATGTTCTGCACATGTACCCCAGAACCTAAAGTGCAATATATATACAAAAAAAAGAAATTATCAATAATTATAAATATTTATCTTAGAGAATATAAGATGCTGGAGGGATCCTACTAATTTATTTAAATATTTGAAGGACTATATGGAAGAAAAATAGGTTTACTCTGTCTTGCCACAAGAGTGAGATTATAGTTTAGCATAAAGGAAACTTTCTGATGACAATAAATATACAATAATTGAATAGGATGCCTTGTGGATATAATGTGTTCTCCATTGTCATAGAACACTCTTGTAGACAATATTCTTAGGGATGCTCCCAGAGGTATTCCTACATCAGTTAGGACTAGATGAGTGCTATTGGGACAGCCAGTTCTCACCCATATCCATGTGTTCTTCTACTTTATGCAACTTTCCTTGATATTAATTTGGTCATGTGATGAACTCTGAATATGATATGGTTGGAAGTAATGTGTACTACTTTCTGTTTTGGAGCCTAAAAACAACATTGCAACCCTCCACATTCTCTCTCTTGGCTAGATAAATTTGGGGTATCCAGAAGAAGACTGAAGGGTCACTAGGGGATGTCAAAGCCACAAGGTAGAAAAAGTTTGAACTGTATAGGAAGTGACATGAATACCCACCTGGACTTTGTATTAGCAAGAAGTAAACTTTTCTTATGTTAAGCCACTGTGATTTGCAGTTATTTATTATATTGGCTGGAGTTTCCTTCCAATTTTAAGACTCTATGGGTTTGTTGTTGTTTGAAAGAGGGTCTCACTCCATCGCCTAGGCTGGATTGCAGTGGTGGAAATAAGGGTCACTGCAGCCTTGACCTCCAGGGCTGAAGTGATCCTCTCAGCTCAGCCTCCTGAGTAGCTGGGATCACAGGCACACACTACCATGCCCGGCTAATTTTTGTATTTTTTGTAGAGTCGGGGTTTCACCATGTTGCTCAGGCTGGTCTTAAACGCCTGGGCTCACACAGTCTGCCCACCGCAGCCTCTCAAAGTACTAGGATTACTGGCGTGAGCCATTACACAAGGCCAAGATTTTATGGTTCCTGATGGCACTAAATACAATCACAATGTTGTTTTCTAAAGTAAAGTTGGATTCGTAAAATATAAGGAAATTAATGGGAGGGCTGTAGTGAGGGATGTTGCCAACCATCTGAAATTTAGTTATCACAGAAATTTATTCACTTGTTTTTTCATTCATTCATATATCTGTGCATTTGTTCATACATATGACTGTGCATACATACATAAAAACAGACATTTACTGAGCATCAGGCACAGTGCTTATTGCTGGAAAATAAATGCTGCAGAAAACACAATTTTACAGTCTAGTAAGAGATACAGACATATCAACAAATGAAGATACAATTAAAAAGTATACATGCTGGGACAGGAGAATTCATAAGGTATAGTAGGGACATAAAAAGGAAACATATTTTATTCCTGGGATTGCAGATCAGGGATCAGGAAAGAGGTCATTGGGAAGTGATGATAAACTCAACATTGGTATACAACAACCTGTGCCAGGAGGTTGGGAGTGAGGAGGCATATGATTTCCTGCATGAGAAAAAATAAAACAGTTTCGAATAGCTAGAATGATAGGACTGAAGAAGCAGTGGCAACCAATAATCAAGGTAAATAATTAGTATCTTCTCCTTTAGGCAAATAAAAGAGAGTTATATAAGAGATTGAATCAGGAGATATATGCAAGATTCACATTTTAACATAATTTTTTCTGGTTATAATGATAAGA
Source organism: Cacajao melanocephalus (assembly GCA_963573385.1). NCBI lineage: Eukaryota > Metazoa > Chordata > Mammalia > Primates > Pitheciidae > Cacajao > Cacajao melanocephalus. The sequence goes on from CAUYLG010035571.1 coordinate 7,803, forward strand.
ATTTATTAAAGATGAGAAAGAAGAGACAAAGAGATCAATTTGGAATTGATTGTGATACTTGTCCTAGCAAAAATATGGGATCATAATTTGAAGTTACTAAAGCAATAATATAGAAGAGTCTAAGCAGGAAGATCTCTAAGCATTGTTGGCACAATATGTAAGACAAGGTAGAGGGAACAGTGTACTTTAAGCCTTAGGTTTCTGAGTCAACAAATCTCTTTTAGAACACTTCTCACTAACTGTTTTGTGTATCTGTTTTTTTTTCATTGAAGTAAATAACATATAACATGAAGTCTACCCTCTTAACACATTTGTAAGTATATGGCATTGTTATCTATATATCCATTATTGTACAGCAGACCTCTAGAACTTTTTCATCTTGAATGCTGTAACTCCATACCCATTGAAGAGCAATTTCCCATTTCTACTTCTACCAGTGCCTAGCATATAAGAAGAATCATGCAGTATTTGTCTTTTTGTGACCAGCTTATTTCACTAAGCATAATGTCTTCAAGGTTCATCCATGTTGTCATGTATGACAAGATGTTCTTCTTTTTCAAATGTAAATGGTATTCCATGGTATGTATCTACCACGTTTTATTTATCCATTCATCTGCAGATGGATGTTTACATTGTTTCCACATCTTGACAAATACTCACAAGTGGGATTGCTGGATTATATGGTAGTTTTGTTTTTAATTTTTAAAGGATTGCCATACGGTTTCCCATGGAGGCTGTACATTTTACATTCTCACCAATCATGCACAAGCTTTCCAATTTTGCCATATCCTTACCAGCACTTATTTTCTCTCTCTTTTTTTTTTTTTTTTGCTTTTGATAATAATAGCCATCTTAACAGGTGTTATAGGTCACTATGGTTTTCACTTTTATTTCCCTGATGATTAGTGATATTGATCACTAATCTTCTCATATACGTGTAGACTTCTTGTATGTCTTCTGTGAGAAATGTTTATTCAAGGTTTTTATCTATAGTTAATAAGTTTATTTTTGCTTTTTTTGTTGTTGTTGTTATTGAGTTGTAGGAGTTACTCAGATACTTTACATATTAGCCTTTTGTTAAGGATATCTTTTGCAAATATTTTCTCCCATTCTGTAGGTTGTCTTTTCATTCTCCTTGGCTGCATTATTTCCTTGGCTGCATTATTTCCTTGGCTGCATAGAAGCTGTTTAGTTTTCTGCAGTCCCACTTGTCTATGTTTGCTTCTGTTGCCTATGCTTTTGGTGTCACATCTAAAAGGTCATTGCCAAAAACAATGTTATGAATTTCCCCTGTGTTTTCCTTTAGTAGTTGTATAGTTTCAGGTCTATGTTTAATTCTTTAGTGCATTTTGGTTGATTTTTTGTGTATGGTATAAGAGAAGGGGTCTAATATCATCATATTTCATACTGATACTCAGTTTTCCCAAGATCATTTGTTTCCCTAACCTCTTTGGACCCAATCGCCAGATTCATGGAAGACAATTTTTCCATGGACAGGGGCAGGGTTGGGGGGATGGTTTTAGGATGAAACTGTTCCACCTCAGATCATCAGACATCAGTTAGATCCTCATAAGGAGCATGCAAGCTAATTCCCTCACATGCACAGTTCCTAATAGGCTTCATGCTTCTATGAGAATCTAATGTGCCACTGATCTGACAAGAGGCAGAGCTCAGGCAGTAACGCTTGCTTGCCTGCCACTCACCTCCTGCTTTGCAGACCAGTTCCGAAAAGGCCACAGACTGGTACCACTCTGTGGCCCCAGGGGTCAGGAACACCTTGATTTAAGAGATTATCCTTTTCTCATTGTATAGTCATGGTACATTCTTTGAAGATCATTTGATCAATTATGTATGGGTTTATATCTGGGTTTTTAATTTTGTTCCATTGTTCTACTTATCTGTCCTTATGGTAGTATCACAGTTTTGGTTACTGTAGCTTTGCAGTATGTTTTGAAGTCAGGAAGTTTGAGGCCTCAGCTTTGTTGTTTTTTCTTTAAATTGTTTTGTCTATTTGGGGACCTTTGTGTTTCCACATGAATTTTAGGATTGATTTATCTACTTCTGCAAAAAATGTCACTGGGATTTTCATAGGGATTGTCTTATATCTGAAGATCACTTTGGGTAATTATGGGCATTTTAATAATACTAAGACTTCTAATCCATAAATGTGAGGTGTCTTTTCATTTGTTTGTGCCTTCTTTAATTTATCTCAGCAATGTTTTGTAGATTTTTAGTACAAAAATCTTTCACCTTTTCAGTTAAGTTTATTCCTAAGTTATTTATTCTTTTCCACCCTATTATAAATGGCATTGTTTTCACAGTTTTATTTGTGGATCATTTATTCTTAGTCTATGAAGATGCATATGATCTTTATATATTGATTTTGTATCCTGCAATTTGGTAAATTAGTTCTAATTTTTAGTGGAATCGGTAGGATTTTCTAACTATGAGATTATGCCATTTATTAACAGAGATGCTTTTACTTCTTTATTTCTGATTTGAATGCCTTTATTTATTTTTCTTGCCTGACTGTTCTGGCAAGAACTTCCATTACTATGGTGAAGAGAAGTGACAAGAGTAGGCATATTTTCCTTGTCCTTCATCTTAGAGGAAAAGCTTTTGGTTTTTCATCATCAAATATAATGTTAGCTGTAGTCTATTTTCATATATGGCTTTCATTTTGTTGAGTGTTTTCATCATGAAAGGTTGTTGAATTTTGTCAAATGCTTTGTTTGTATCTATTGAGACGTTCATGTGTTCTAAAGATTTTTATCTTTTGTTCTGCTAATGTGGTATATCACATTGACTGATTTTTGTATGTTGAAACTTCCTTGCATTCCAGCATTAAATCTCACTTGGTCATGATGTATAATTATCTTAATGTGCTGTTGAATTCAGTTTGCTAGTATTTTGTTGAAGATTTTTGCATTTATATTTTGATCAGTGTTATTAGCTTGTAGTTTTCTTTTCTTTCAGTGTTTTTATCTGGCCTTAGTATTAAGGTAATGTTGAATGAGATTGGAAGTATTCCCTCCTCTTCAATTTTCTGGAAGTTTAAGAAAAATTAGAATTAATTCTTCTTTAATTATTGTAAATGCATTTAATTAACATTATTATTAATATTGTCAATTAGTTCTTAGTAGAATTATCCAGTAAAGCCATCTGGTCCTGGGATCTTCTTTGTTGGGTGGTTTTATTACTGATTCAATAACCTTACTCATTATTCATCTGTTCAAGTTTTCTGTATCTTTCTGGTTCAATCTTGGTAGGTTGTATGTATCTAGGAATTTATTCTTTTCCTCTAGGTTTTTCAATTTGTTGACAAAGTTATTCAGTTTTTATAATTGTTTGTAGTAGTATCTTCTAATCTTCACCAGCATTTGTTATTTTTTTTCCTGTTAATAATAGCTATCCTAACTGGGATGATATGATACTTTGTTTTGATTTTGGTTTGCATTTCCCTGGCTAATTGTCTTGATCTGATCATTATACATTGTATGGTTTGAAATGTCATATATACCCCATAAGTGTATTTTTAAAAGCTCTTTGTACATCAAAAGGATATAAAAACTAAAATCACAGGAATCAACATTGAGAACCAAAAAGTAAATGCAAGCAGAGTGGCAATCTGTAAATTTCAAGAGCTACTTTATATACAAAGTGGTCACTCATGAGAACAGCTGTTATTAGATTAATAAGCAAACTATTTGACAGAAAAAGGAAGTGGAAACACAGACAGAAGTGAGTACATAAATCAATCATCCCTGCTACAAATTTGTATATATTTACATATATATAATAGCAGTCATATGTGTACATACATAATAGCAGAGTTTTAGAAATTCTGAGCTAATAATGATCAGGCTAATAATCATTTATTCACTACTGATCTAGCTGATTCCTCACTAGTATGCTCAATTAAACTGCCTGTGGGTGTCACAAAAACCTTAATCACTGCATGTGTCAATGGTTAATTATATCTTACACTCATCCTACTTTACAGAACTATTAAAGAAATTAATTAAATTATGTCTGAAAACATTATTTGAATGCCTTGCAAAGATATACTGCATAAATATGAGGTACTATTGTCAAAGTCAACCTTCCACCTTCCTTAATTATCTTATGTAGAGTCAGCACGATTCTTTTTCTTTCTAAAGACCTTTCATTTTCTCATAATTGAGCTAAGGGAGTGTCAACAAAAAGAATCAAACTCTGTAAAATAGTTGATGAAGTTTATTCTGAGCCAAATATAAGTGACCAATGGCCTGGGACACAGCCCTCAGGAAATCCTAAGAACATGTACCCAAGGTGGTCAGGGCACAGCCTAGTTTTACCCATTTTAGGAAGACATAAGACATCAATCATGTAAGATGATATACATTGGTTTGGTCTGGAATGACGGAATAACTTGAAGCAGGGCGCTTCCAGCTTATAGGTAGATTTTTAAAATGTTCTGATTGTTAATTGGTTGAAAGTTATTATCAATCAAAAATATGTGGGTTGTAATAAGGGGTTATGGATATCAATGTTTTATCATGTAGATGAAGCCTCCAAGAAGCAGGCTTCAGAGAGAATAGAGTGTATGTTTCTTATCAGACTTAAGGTCTGTGTTAATGTTAAATACTGGTCAACTTTTCCTGAATTCCAAAAGGGAGTAGGGCATAGATGAGACATGTCCAACCCTCTCTTCCTGTCATGGCCTGAACCAGTTTTTCAAGTTAACTTTGGAATGCTCTGTCAAAGAGGAGGAGTCCATTCAGATGGTTGTGGCGGGGAGGAGTGCCTAGAATTTTATTTTGGGTTTACAGGAGTTTTCAAATTATACCTTGACAAAATTTTCCCTCTCCTTTGTTGTAGGCCTCCTCTCCATCACATGTTCACATTCTTTTTGTTCTTTTGCCAACAATCAGCCTTGAGATACACCATGATTGTCATCTCACTAAGTTAAAATTTTATCAAACAACTTGATAACAAATGTAAAATCATGATTATAATAACAGGTATACAATCAACACCTTCACATCTAAGGAAAATAAATGACATTGATACAGGCCCTCAGTGAGTCAGAACTCCTCCTGTTCTTGAAAAAGAAGTATCTTACAAATATATACCAAATTTCAGTATATATAACCTCTCCTCCTAGGTTAACATTGCATTTATAAACAAAATCAAAACTTTTTTGTGAACCTGACGCATATACTATTAATTCAATTTTTGAAATTCAGATATTGGCAAAGAGTAGACTTTTTATCAGAACTGGTATAAAGCCAAGTTTACCTTCTACTCTTTTTGAAGGAGTTTCTTTTTTCAGCAAAAGGACTTTCTTTAACTGATCTTCATTGCCAGGTGTGTTCTCTTTTGCATCACTCTTAGACCCAGTTCTTTCAAACTTTAGTTTTCAGTGGCTATGACCACAGTGACAATACCTTTCTCTTGTGTGAATCAAGAGCCAACTCTTACAGGTTTAATACCACTGTCTTTGATCTTTCAGTATCCATTTGTTGCCTGTTTCATGATGGCTTTCAGCCTTTGACTTTTCTGCCTTGCTAGAAACCGAAGATTAGTGTTTTCTCTGACCTGACCTCTTTGCATACCACCTTGCTGGGGCTTCTGCAACATCTAAGCTTCCAAACTCTAAGTTACTACCTTGACCATAAACTACTAGTTGTAGTTTCACAGATCTCTAAGTATTTTTTTTCCAGATCTCTTGCTTTGTCCTTATTCTGTGTAGACTCTGCCTCAACAAAAAATGTTAAAAAATACTTCTCCAGGCATAGTGATGTGTCCCTGCAGTGCCAGCGACTTAGGAAGCTGAGACAGGAGGATCATTTGAGCCCAAGAGTTTGAGGCTGCAGTGAGCCAGAATCATGATACTGCACTCTAGCCTGAGTGACAGAGTGAGACCCTGACCCCTCAAAAAAGGACCAAATATTTATATCCCACTCCTGATATATCTAAGTAATTTTTGGAAAGAGCTATTACTAAAGGAGCAAAAGGTCTTCCAAAGTTTAAGCCAGATTTATTTAAATGAAATGTAGAGCACAATTAATGGAATTATCTATATGATACCTCACTTCTGAGAATACCCTTCAACTTTAATTATAAATAAGCTAGATAATAGTTTACTCAATTTTCTACAATTTTGCCTACAAAATCTGCCTTTATTTACATAAAATTATATAAAATATTTGAATTGAAAGAGGAATTCTTAAGTAATTCTGTTTTTTTCCTCCAGTTCATGTGGCATTTTAGATATAGTCAAAATTTGTAGCTTTTTTTCTTTTCCAGATCTTTAGAAATAAACCACTGAATAAGATGGGTAAGAAGATGAAACTGCTGAGAAGTGCTGCAAAGCTGATTGTATTGATATAAACACAGACATCATATGCTTTTGGGGAATATTGAACTCAGTTGACACATATTCCTAATAAATTCAAACAGTGGAGAGTTCTCTAACTTATTTTTAAGTCTCTAATGTATCTTTCCTGTCCTTTAATGACACAGATGAATTTCTTAATTTCTGTTCAAATGATGGGTTACATACTTTTTTTTTTGGCCATTTAAGTATACTGTAAATCCCTCCAGAAAACTTTCCTGTACTGCCTTGTGCTTCACAGCCAGTTTTCAGGCATATCTACTGCTTACAAATTAGTTAACTACTTAAAAGGGACTTGTTGCCTAAGTTAACAAAGATTTAAAGTTAAAGCAATGCTCTCTTAATAATTTCTATTTTCTCACTGAATCAAATCACACTAGATACCCTTTTAACTTCTACATATATGATCACTTACCTTCTGTCCAAAAATCTATTTTAAGAAAGGGCAGAAGTAAGTCCCAAGTACAAGAGGACCATGTAAACAATAGTACTAATAGTAATAGACATTATGTCTAAGATTTAAGTGTGACAACCTTAGCTTCACTACTTTTAAGCTGCTTACTAGCTTGGATAAGTTTTATAACTTCTCTGAGCCCATTTTCGTCATTTAAAAAATGGGTCATAGACATTTCTCCAAAGACACAAATGGTCAACAAGCACATGAAAAAATCCTCAATAAAATTAACCATTAGAGAAATATAAATTAAAAAATCCAATTTCAACTATAATAGTACTACATACACATTAGAATAATGTTAAAAAAAAGTCCTTTCAAAAATATACAGAAATCGGAACTCTTCTTCATTGCTTGTAGGAATGTAAAATGGTACAGTCACTTTGGAAAGCAGCCTGGTAATTCTTCAAAAGGTTAAACATAGAATGACCAAATGATCCAGCAATTCTACTCCTAGGTATACACAAGAGAAATGAAAACATATGTCCACACATAAATTTGTACATGGATGCCCACAGCAACATTGTTCCTAAGAGACACAGAGTACAAATGATCCAAATATCCCTCAACTAATGAATGAATAAATAAAATGTGGTAGATTATTATTTGGCAATAAAAAGGAATGAAGTGTGTACTTACACATGAAATAACGATGATTGAACCTTGATAACCATATGTTAAATATAAGAAGCCAATCACAAAAGACCACATGTTGTATATTTTATTTGTATTAAATATCCAGAATAGGCACATCTATAGTTACAGATAGTTGATTAATGACTACCGAAATCTGAGGGTAGGGGTAAGGATGAGGGACTGAGGAGTGAATGTCAATGGTTACATAGTTTTTTTCTGGGGTGTTGAAAATGTTCTGAAATTGTGGTGATGCTTGCACAACTTCATGAATATACTAAAAATCATTAAAATAGATGTTTTAAATCACCAATTGTATAGTATATGACTAATATAATAATCAAATTGTTAAAATGAGGTAAGTAGTTGGGTTTATCACAGAGTTATTGGGAGGATTAAATAAAATAATCTATATAAAGTATTTAATATGGTACATAGGACCTTGTAAGCAATCAAGAAATGACAGCTCCACTGCTACTACTACTACTACTGATACTACTAGTACAAATAATAATTAGTAGTACTATTACTATTAAGGAAACATTATTATAATTACTATTATTAGCAGTACTAGAAATGTCATTAAATTATAATACTAAGTAGAATAATTATATTATTATTTGTAATAGAGCTATTATTAAATAATAATTACTATAGTTGTTAATATTATTTAGCTGTCCTTATTAAACTGATAGTTTTGTCCTAGGATAGAGTTTGGGGTCTAGATAATGTTACCATACCCAGTATGCTGTAATAAAAAGAAAATACCTTGGAGTGAAACAGATCTGGTTGAAAGCCCTTCTTTGTCTCTTACTAATTATGTAGCATCATGTAAGCTATTTCAACTGTCTGTGGCTACACATTTCCTCATATGCAAAATAATTCAACAATACCTACTACTACTTTGAGCTCTTACAAGGTATAAGACAGTGTATGTACAAATGCCCATTGTAGTGCCTAGTATCTAGTAAATTCTCAAATAATTTTGGTTCCAAATATATGAAATCATGGTTTTGGCATTTTAAAAATATGATGAAACACAATCAAACTTATAATAGTATCTCAATGAGACATAAGCTCAAGCAATGCCCCAAATACCAATGTATGCACAGAGGAAGAGGATTGGTTAACAATCATGCTATTTAAGAGATGTTTATAATCACATTATTAGATTATAACCAGATACTCTTTAGTAAACTGTTAACTTTTTTCCCATTTCATTCTTAAAAATCTCAAAACATGCATAGGTGTTGCAAAAATTTAAGACAAAGTAAGGGAACCAGTTTCAGTCTTACTCATTAATACTGCAGCCAACTCTTAGGGAAAAGGCTTGGCCTAGATTTTCCAAAGTTGCAAATAATGCACATGTTGTATAATCTGGGCAATAGAACACTTTTCAGCTTGGGGTAGCCCATGCTAAGCTTGTCTGTGTTATCCTGAATAAATAGGTCTTTTGGAAACAACTCACTAGCCCTAGAATGCCTACAAGGATGAGAAAATGCTGCCGTGAGCTAGCTCCAATTACGTATGCCAAGAAAGCTGAGTAAGTTCATAATACCCTCCTTCTTACTCTCCAAACTCTTCACAGTATTCATTTACTCAAGATTATGTAAAAGTTTTTAAGGAGTTATTTGAAACTAAGAGGTTAAGAATATGATATAAAGAATTAAAAGAAATCCCTTGCTTCTACCATTATACATACAATGCATATATCAAGTTATGATCCAGCTAATGAAATATCATGTATTACTATTTGTATTAACAGTAATTCTAGTTTGACATTTAGCTCAGTTGGTGACTTGCTATGGATTGTTCATTTTATGTCAACTTTAGAAGGAGTTGACTCATTTTGTTAAACTGAATTGATTCAAGGGTATCAAAAGTTTATATTTTTAGTATTTGCCACATTAAAGCAAATGGTGGAATTTATGTTTAAAAGATTCTATTCTTAGTAATTCTTAATTATTTTCAGATAAATATAGTCATTATGTTGAAGTTACAGAGTTTTGTCCTTGTAATGAGTGAAAGCCTAAGCACATAGAACCTTTAATATATGAGGTCCTGCCACAAAAATAAAAAAGCATTCCCCTTTCCCCCTCTTTTTGCAGTTCTCATACTGCGATGCAATTCTGCTTATACACATCTGTTTCCCCACTAGATTGAGAACTCCTTAAGGCCAAGAAAATCATTTAATTCACCTCTATATCTTCAGGATCTAATATACTGGCATCCAGTAAGAACTCAATAAATGTTTTCAGGTAAGTAAAGGTTTATAAACAACATAGATTTGGTTGAATAGCTAATTTCCTAATTTAGGATTAAATTAGTTATTTGTTTGCCTTCTAGTCCTGAGTGTAATGTTATATTTTGATATGTTCTCTTGTAGAGTCTCTTACACTTGTCTCTTAGGGGATCTGATATAATTTTCAGTAGAAACTGATATGGTAGGGAAATCAATTTCTGATGAAGATTAACACTTCTTATACACATAGAGACAATTTGAGCCAATAGCACATAACACAGTCTTGTAATTTGAATTTGAATAGCCTGTAAAAATAAAATAAATTCTGAATGAGAATATAAAAGAAGAAAAATCTTTTATACTGTATCAGATTTGTCTAGAGATGAGCTATTGGCTTTTTGAAACATCTGAAGTAACCCAGTTAGCTTGGACTGTTCCACTTGTCTGAGTTTTTCTGATCTGCTTTAGGCTCCTCAGGCCTCCTTTTTGATTCACACAGAGAAAGAAAGTTAATGTTTATATGTATTTTCTGCGTAATACTGTCTAGCTTATTTTACGTCTTAAGAAAATTCCAAGAAGAAAGTTATCATCTGGGCACAGTGACTGATACCTGTAATCCCAGCACATTGGTTGGCCAAGGCGGGCAGATCACCTGAGGTCATGAGTTTGGGACCAACCTGGCCAATATAGCAAAACTCCATCTCTACTAAAAATAGAAAAATTAGCTGGGCATGGTGGCATGTGCCTGTGATCTCAGCTACTCAAGAGACTAAGGCAGGAAAATCACATGAACCTGGGAGGTGAAGGTTGCAGTGAGCCAAGATCACAGCACTGCATTCCAGCCTGGGTGAAAGAGCAAGACTCTGTCTCAGAAAAAACAGAAAAGAAAAGGAAAGAGAAGAAAAGAAAATTAAAGAAAAAAAGTGAAGAAAAGAAAAGAAAGGAAAAGAAATCATCATCATCATTCAGAAGAACAGGACACATTTACAAACTCACCTTTAATTAAAATTAGATGGCAGATCTCAAATATTTCATGCAAATTTGTTCATGACTCAAAGCTTCTAGGAGTATGTTACACTTTGTAAAGCATGCACTTAGGTCTTATGAAAAAAAGCAGTATATGAAAAAGGGTCTGTCTAGTATGAATATGTATCAAATTGGGCACATGTCCTTATAATATTTTAATACATTGGTATTAAAAGTGAAAAATAAGTTTATATATTGTAATGCAGTGTTGTTTTACTTAGAAAAATCCTTGAAAATATGTTTTTTTCAACTGCTAAGAAAAGAATTAGCCTTGGTATAGTCAAGGTGTATTTCTTGAATTTAAAGCCAAATTTACCTTCAGAGAGAGAGAGAAAAAAATAAGGGATAACACGACCAAATTATAATTTTTAATGTGTGTGTTGTACATTGTTTTATCTTTTACATATCTTATATTACCAGAGGGAACTTTAGTTACATAGACTTGCTTTGTGAGAGCAATAGTTTTCAGATTATTTTGTTAAGAGTGTGTTTATCATCTCAAAATATATGGTTATTTGGTGAAGATTAATCTTCTTTCAGCGTTACATTGTGAACACAATTTAGCAACAACCAAACAGTCATCACTAAGTCAGCAAAAATGTATATAAATTTCTAGAACTTTGCAGATGACTAATGGCTTACACTATAGGAGAGAGAAAGTCAAGATGTTTATTTTCCTCTAGAGACACAACAAAATATCGGTACTGATGCCAACTCCATGCATGAAAAGTATTTATTTCTATTGAAATTTTTCATTTACTGGATTCCTTTTAGAAATATCCAAAACTGAGAACAGACTGTAACCCTCAAACACATAAACAATTATTCCAGGCCATGTTTTCTAAAACTACCTTGAAGCCAATACTCAAGTATTCCCTAAAACGTGTCTCATTTTGCATAAAACGGCTGCATGAAATTCTTGTTCACGGGAAAAATAAAATTAATAATGCTCTAGATAAACTAATGAATGTTTGTTCAGGTTATCTACTATTACTTAACAAACTATCCCTAACTTAATGGCCAATGACAAACACTTTATTTTGTTCATGAATTTTGGGGTCATAAATTTTAGAAGAGTTCAGCTCAGTGGTTTGTCTCTGATCTATATGGCATAAGCCAGGGAAGCTGGATCTGGAGGATCCACTTCCAAGATGTCTTCTTCACTTACATGGGTGCCTTGGTGCTAACTGACCTCTCTCTCCCACCATATTGTATCTCATCCTCTAGTGCCTCTCTATGTGGCTTAAACTTCGAGCAGCATGGTGATTTCAGAGTGCACCAAAAGACTGGAACAGAAGTTACAAGTTTCTTTTGATCTAGCCTCTAAAATTTCAGAACATCACTTTTGCCACACTCTATTTGTCAAGTATGTCCCAAAGGCCAACCCAGAATCAATGGAAGAAGAATGAAAAATTAAGTTTAGATATTGAGAGTAGCCAAAAATCCATGGCCAAATTTAATCTACCACAATGTCGTCTAAAATTTTAAGTAACGGGATTTGGGAAACCCAATGTGTTTAGCCATATGGATCGGATTTTTGTATTTTTTGGCTGTTCTAATTTTAGTTCTAGCTTCAGGATGTCCAGAGCTGAATGTGTTTGATAAACTTCAGAAACTGAAGTAAGAATTTCTAGAAGTTTTTATTACCTTGCTGAATTCTGAAAGTTTTCCAGACATAGACAGAGATATCCAATAGTGTCAGTTATCTTTCTCTATCTCTTTTTTACACCTGGCATTTTCTAATGTCTCATGATTCTCACTGCAGACCTCCTGCTGACACTGAGGAGCTCTTTGACATTTATAATGCTCGTAATATCACCTATTGAGGTATAAGAGTAACTTACAAAATGATTTCCAATTGTGAATAAATGATCCTAAATAAATCCATGGAAGAGTTAAAATCACTTAAAATTCATCAGTCATGTGCTCCTTGAAATGTCAAAGATCTTGTTTGACTGATTTTGTTTTTCTTTCTCTGAATTATATAGTTGTTTAACATCTCAGAGTAACAGACTTTCTGGGATGAAAAATAAGCAGGTCTCCATCTTTCTGTCAATAAAGTTGTTTCCAATTGTGTTACAAACTAAAACTCAGCAAGTTCAGCCTTGTATCAATTGTAAATTGGAAGTAAATTATTTTAGTAATCTTATAGGATGGTAGTATTTGGTAGGGTATTTTGGCATATATATCTACATTAGAATACAGGTTTATACAAAGTACACATCTTGTAGATATTCTAAAAAGTACATACAGGTGTTAACACACAGTGAATCTGAATGGAATGTATCTTCTATAAGGGTCCTTCTCCTTACTTTGTATCAGTACTTTTCAAACTTTTCTGTTGAAATGTGCCAATTGGAGAGGAGAGTAAAGAGGGTATTCCTCCAGGGGCCACAAACGTAAAATTTACTCACATTTTATTTGTGAATTTTATCATATACATTTTATTATGCAAATGTTGCTTTCTACTCCTTTATATGTGTGTGTGTGTGTGTGTGTGTGTGTGTGTGTATATGTTTTTGTATGAAAACAATTTATCCACCTGAATTTCCACGTAAACTAATGAGAGAAAATCATCTTATGGCTCCATGTAACCCCTGGAACCACAAACTTCCCTTAGAATATTTTTATCCCAGTTTGAGGTGGAGAGATATAAGTAAACCATATCATACAGTCAGTAAGAATGTCCACATATCTAGATTTGTCTCTAACAAAATACAATGACTGCAAAATAATAAAGGGGACATAAGAAGAGCCACAGTCTAATACTTCATTATTTACAAAATATTCACCATTTCAACAGTCCACTCTTGACAACATGTTTATTACTTTCTTTTTGTTTTGTTTAAAAATGCTTAACTTTGGTACTCACATTTCTAGGCTGTATATGAAAATTACAATGTGCTATATTTTATTTCAGAGAAATGAACAACATTAGGAATATAATTTTCTCTCTCTTATTTTCAAGATAATAAATAAGCTCCCAACAATCCCAATTGAATTGTAAAGATCAAAAGTTGAGTCAAAACTTGCAAAAACTAGAAGGAGATATCATCTCACCCCAGTTAAAATATTTTTCATCCAAAAGAGAGGCAATAACAAATGTTGGCATATAGAGCAAAGGGAACCCAAATGTCCACTGTTAGTGGGAATATAAATTAGTACAACCATCATGGAGAATGGTTTGGAGGTTCCTCAATAAACTAAAAGTAGAGCTACCATATGAGTCAGCAATCCCACTGCTAGCCATATACCCAGAAGAAAGGAAATCAGTATATCAAAGAGATATCTGTACTCCAATGTTTATTGCAGCACTATTCACAATAGCCAAGATTTGGAAGCAACCTAAGTGTCCATCAA
>CAUYLG010035572.1:0-27025 GCA_963573385.1 Cacajao melanocephalus
TGTTATTTTCATCCCTTATTCCTTCCTGTCTCCATTGTTAAGCACAATTATTGGCATAAAAGAGGTTTTTAATACCCATTTTTAGACTGCATTCTAGCCTGGGCAATAGAACAAGAATCCCATTCTCTCTCCCTCTTTCTCCTCCTCTTTCTTTCTCTTTCATTCTTTTTTTTTCTTTCTTTCACTCTTTCTTTCTTTTCTTTTTCTTTCTTTCAAAAAAAAAAGAAAGAAACTCACTCAAAACCATACAACTACATGGAAACTGAACAACCTGCTCCTGAATGACTACTGGGTAAATAACTAAATTATGGCAGAAATAAATAAGTTATTTGAGGTCAAATCCCTGAATAGACCAAAAACAAGTTCTGATATTGAGGCAGTAATTAATAGCCTACCAACCAAAAAAATGTTCACCACCAGCCAGATTGACAGTAAATTCTACCAGAGGTACAAAGAGGAGCTGGTATCATTCCTTCTGAAACTATTCCAATCAATAGAAAAAAGAGGGACCCTTCCCTAACTCATTTTACAAGGCATGCATCATCCTGATACCAAAACCTGGCAGAGACACAAACAAAAAAATTTCAGGCCAATATCCCTGATGAACATCCATGTGATAATCTTCAATAAAATACTGGCAAACCAAGTCCAGCAGCACATCAAAAAGCTTATCCACCATGATCAAGTTGGCTTCATCCCTCAGATACAAGGCTGGTTCAACATATGCAAATCAATAAACACAATCCATCACATAAACAAAACCAATGACTAAAACCACATGATTATCTCAATAGATGCAGAAAAGGCCCTCAATTAAATTCAACACCCCTTCATGATAAAAACTCTCAGTAAATTAGGTACTGATGGACCATATCTCAAAATAATAAGAGTCACTTACGACAAACTCACAGCCAATGTCACACTGAATGGGCAACAACTGGAAGCACTCCCTTTGAAAACTGGCGCTAGACAAGAGCGCCCTCTCTCACCATTCCTATCCAACATAGTATTGGAAGTTCTGGCCAGGGCAATCAGGCAAGAGAAAGAAATAAAGCGTATTCAAATAGGAAGAGAGGAAGTCAAATTGTCTCTGCAGATGACATGATTGTATATTTAGAAAACCCCATTGTCTTAACTGAAAATTCTCTTAAGCTGATAAGCAACTCAGCAAAGTCTCAGGATACAATATCAATGTGCAAAAATCACAAACATTCTTATACACCAATAATAGAGAGCCAAATCATGAGTGAACTCTCATTCACAATTGCTACAAAGAGAATAAAATACCTAGGAATACAACTAACAAGGGATGTGAAGGACCTCTTCAAGAAGAACTACAAACCGCTGCTCAAAAAAATAAGAGAAGACACAAACAAAAGGAAAAAAAAATCCATGCTCATGGATAAAAATGGCCATGCTAGATTCAATGTTGTCCTCATCAAGCTACCATTAACTTTCTTCACAGAATTAGAAAGACTACTTTAAATTTCATATGGAACCAAAAAAGAGCCTGTATAGCCAAGACAATCCTAAGCAAAAAGGACAAAGCTGGAGGCATCATGCTACCTGACTTCAAACTATACTACAAGGCTACAGTAACCAACACAGCATGGCACTGTTACCAAAACAGATATATAAGCCAATGGAACAGAACAGAGGCCTCAGAAACAATGCCACACATCTACCACATCTACCACCATCTAATCTTTGACAAACCTGACAAAAACAAGCAATGGTGAAATGATTCTCTATTTAATAAATGGTGTTGGGAAAACCGGTTAGCCATATGCCAAAACTGAAACTAGACCCCCTTCCTTAAACCTTATACAAAAATTCACTCGAGATGGATTAAAAACTTAAATGTAAAACCTAAAACCATAAAAATCCTAGAAGAAAAGCTAGGCAAACACCATTCAGGACATAGGCATTGACAAAGACTTCATGACTAAAACAGAAAAGCAATGGCAACAAAAGCCAAAACTGACAAATGGTATCTAATTAAACCAAAGAGCTTCTGCACAGAAGAAACTATCATCAGAGTGAACAGGCAACCTACAGGATGAGAGAACATTTTTGCAATCTATCCATCTGACAAAGGGCTACAGGGAACTTAAAACAAATTTACAAGAAAAAAACAAACCCCAAAAGTGGGCAAAGGATATGAACAGGCACTTCTCAAAAGAAGACATTTATGCAGCCAACAAACATGAAAAAAAGCTCACCATCACTGGTCATTAGAGAAATGAAAATCAAAACCTCAATGAGATACCATCTCATGTCAGTTAGAATGGCAATCATTAAAAAGTCAGGAAATAACAGATGTGGAGAAATAGGAATGCTTTTACACTGTTGGTGGGAGTGTAGATTAGTTCAACCATTGTAGAAGATAGTGTGGCAATTCCTCAAGGATCTAGAACCAGAAATACCATTTGAACCAGCAATCCCATTACTGGGTATATACCCAAAGGATTAGAAATCATTCTACTATAAAGACATATGCACACATATGTTTATTGTAGCACTATTCACAATAGCAAAGATTTGGAACCAATCCAAATGCCTATCAATGATAGACTGGATAAAGAAAATGTGGCATATATACACCATGGAATACTATGCAGCCATAAAAATGATGAGTTTATGTCCTTTGCAGGAACATGGATGAAGCTGGAAACCATCATTCTCAGCAAAGTAACACAGGAACAGCAAACCAAATACGTCACGTTCTCACTCATAGTGTGAGTTGAACAATGAGAACACATAGACACAGGGAGGGGAACGTCACAAACCAGGGCCTGTCAGGGGCTGGGGGGCTAGGGGAAGGATAGCATTAGGAGAAATGCCTAATGTAGATGACAGGTTGATGGGTGAAGCAAAATCACCATGGCACGTGTATACCTATGTAACAAACCTGAACATTCTGCACATGTATCCCAGAACTTAAAGTATAATAATAATAATAATAATAAAAGAAACTCTTGGTTGAAAGACAAGTACTAAGTTAGAAAGAACAAATAATCACTGCTAATAAAATTATGACATGCCATGAAATTTTAAGACACATCACGATGTATTTAAAAGCATTAAGATGTTCAAATGAGCATCTTAGAATCTATTGAAATTTGTTAATTTACCTTGTGTATGTTATCCGTTGCTGTAAAACACATGATACCAAAAGGAAGGGGCACAACATAGCCACTTTATTTGCTCATAAATCTATGGGTCAGCAGTTTGGGTTGAACTCAGCCACATGGTTCATATGCTTTCTGGCCGGGACATTCTCACAGCTGCACATGTACCCAGGTAGGCTGGGGAAAGCTGGTCAGGGATGGTCTGGTGAGTGAGATTTGCAGGTGCTGGCAGGGGAACCACAGCTCTCCACACCTCTGCAGCAGAGGAGATAATATGTGTTCACATCATGGTCTCAGGGTCCCACACACAGCAAAAGGGAGAAAGCTTCATGTGCTGACATTTTTCCAGCCTCTGCTTTGCTTGGGTTAAATTTGCTAACATCACATTAGCTAAAGCAAACTGCATGGACACATCAGATTCAAAGAGTGAAGAAATAAATTCGATGGGAAGAGTGGCACAGTCGCACTGCAAAGGGAAAAGCTGACAGAGGGGAAGGGATTATTGCTGTCATCTTTCCACCCACAAACTTTTAAAAAAATTTTCCTAAGGCATCTCTTAACATTTCATACATTATAGTTTAGAAAAATTTCCTGGAGAACAGTTGAATCTTCAGTATTGAGAAATAGATGAGATGGGCATGTGTTTAGAGATGCTGTTCACACCTGGGATGACTGGACAAAGAAATGTCAGGGCCTTCAGTTTTGCCTGCTTACAAGCTCACAGTCCACTTGTCACTGTTCCAGAGATAGGCAAAAGACACAAGACTCCTGGATCAGAGACAAAGGACTTCATTACAACTCATGGCACAGCCTGCAATATGAGCACTGTGTGGACAAGTTCCCTGGGATCCCCAGTCCACAGGCATGGCATGGAGTGCTCCCAGGGATGCTTCACACACACAGGTCAGCATTGCAGATGAGGGGCACTGGGCCTGGGGAATCTACTGCCTTTACAAGGAGCAGTAAGCATCCCTGTTCTTTGTCCAGAGGGAGACATTATTCCTTTCTTCAGGGTTGTTTCCTGCAAATGCTACCCAAAAAAATGGCCCAAGAAAAGATCAGAGCCTTGAATCCTTGACACACACACCAAAAACATGCAAAGATTCAGGACACGGCAGATTACCTTCCCAGGCAAGGGGATTGTGAATTCCTCCCCATGTTGCAGGGCTAGTTAGGTGGAAACCAGGCCATCCAGGTCCCTGTCCTCTGGCACCCAGTGTGTTGTCATGTGACTTGGGCTCTCAATTGAATGCTTCTGTGGGGACAGGTAGGAAATTGTTCAAAGGTGGAGGTGGGTGGTAAGTTTCCACTTATACCACTGGTATCCAAAATCCAGGGGCAATGGCAGTGGTCAGTGTCCAGAGGTAGGAAAAGACATCTGCAAACGTGAAGTGAATTGCAATGCACTGGTCAAGTTTTCCTGCCTCCCATCCCCTTTGGCTCCAGCCTGTTTGCACCACTCTTGCTCTGCAGCTCTTCCATGGATGTTTCAGGCTTCCCAGATCCTCAGTATAAATTCATTTCTGTTTAAGTTAGGCTGGTGATGCTTAAATTTTTAAAAAGCTGTCTTTAGTAGAAACTTAACATTCTGATACAATATTTTTGATGCCAGAAACATATTAAAACCTAAAAAACAAGCCATGAAGTTAAAAGAAGTTAAATCTAGTCTCTATGATGTCTTAAGTGCTATATACAGTATTTAATTTCTAAGTTCTTGAACAAACAGAAAAATGTGATTTATACATATGAGAAAAATCAGTCAATAGAAGGAGACCCACCAATGACCAAGATGTTCTAATTCATAGAAAAGAGCTTTGAAATAACAATGATAAATATATTGAAGATTCTACAGAAAAAGATAGATACAATGCTAAGAAATTTTAGAAGATATTTAGAAATTTTTCTGAAAAGAATATTCTAGAAATGAAAAATACAGTATCTGAAATACAAAATTTATTGAATGAACTGGCCACAGTGTTTGCTTTTGTAAAAACCTCAAAAAAGTCATGCATTGAGTATTTCCATTTCAGCTTCCTCTGCTGCCCACCTCTCACCACAGATGAATAATCACTATGAATGGCGGTGACCAGGTGAGCAGGGGAGGGGCTTTTCTGAGTGCCTTAGCCCAGGCCTCTGGCCTGCCAATTTTTAAAACAGCAATATTGACTGGGCACAGTGGCTCATGCCTGTAATCCCAGCACTTTGGGAGGCCAAGGTGGGCAGATTAATTGAAGCCAAGAGTTCAAGACCTGCCTGGGCAACATAGTGAAACTTTGTCTCTACTAAAATACAAAAATTAGCCTGGAGTGTTGGTGCACACCCAAAATCCCAGCTACTTAGGAGGCTGAGGCACAAAAATTGCTTGAGCCCAAGAGGCAGAGGTAGCATGAGCCGAGATCACACCATTGCACTCCAGTCTGGGTGATAGAGCCAGTCTCAAAAAACAAACAAACAAAAAAGCAATGTCACTTCCTTCTTAGATCCAGTTATCAAGCCAGTCAGAAGGGATAAACAGGAAGGAATTCACATCCTTAACGTCCGGGGTGGGGGGGTGTTACTCCTATTAATTCTTTTTTATGGTGTTTTGTTTTGTTATTTTTTGTTTTGTTTTTCACAGGGTTTTGCTCTGTCAGGCGCACTGCACCCAGGCTGGAGTACAGTGGTGCAATTATGGCTCACTGCAGCCTCGACCTCCTGGGCTCAGGCAATCCTCCCAACCCAGCACCTGAGTAGCTGGAACCACAGGCATGCACCACCACACCTGGTTCACTTTAGATTTTTTGTAGACGGGGTCTCACCATGTTGCCTAGGCTGGTCCTGAACTCCTAGGCTCAAGCAAGGAGCTGTTACGTCTGATCAGAGCAAGAAAGGCTGTGCTCCTTGGACAGTTTGCCCGGCCCCAGTGGGTTTGTTTCTCCCCTGTCTGTGGCTAATGTTCATCTGCCTGCATCCCTCAGTCATCCAAGTGTAACCTCAGTGGTAGCAGGTACTGCAGCCAGAACAGTGTTCTCAGCTGGCACCCCTCTCTTCTTACACACTTTCTGAACCTTCGGAGGTCAGTAACAACTGACCAGCATTTGCACTAAAACAGAGATTGTAAGACTGAGAGAACAGACACTATGCAGCAATTAGATACCAAATTGACAACCAACTCAAGTACAGCATCACATGACAGATGGCAGGTCCTGAAGGAAATCAAAGTATTTTACACCAAAATATATTTAATTGACATATGTTGTTGGTGTTGGTGTTGTTGCTTGCTTGTGTTTGTTTTTGAGATAGAATCTCACTCTGTCTCCAAGGCTGGAGTGTACTGGCATAATCTCAGCTCACTGCAACCTCTACCTCCTGGGTTCAAATGATTCTCAAGCCTCAGCCTCCCAAGTAGCTGTGATTACAGGTACATGCCACCATACTCAGCTAATTTTTGTATTTTTGGATAGAGAAGGTTTCACCATGTTGGCCAGGCTGGTCTCCAATTCCTAGCCTCAGGTCATCTACCTGCCTTGGCCTCCCAAAATGCTGAGATTACAGGCATGAGCCACCATGTCTGGCCCCTTTGACATATTTTGAAATGGCCCTGCAAAGCTGTCTCTGGTGGGGAAATTTTACATTCTGTAGAGAATCTCTTTCCCTTTCAAGATCTTTTTCCAATCCTGAAATGATTAGCTGAGAGTCTAGCACCTTTTAAGGTCTGAATAGGAGGCATTTTCCATCTATTGCCTCTCGGGTGGCCACCTATAAGACTACATCTACATAATAAGAACCTCAGTCTTCACACCCTTTATCTTAACCCAAACACTCATTTCTATTGAATCCAGGTTTTTAGATAATAACTCTTTTGACCAATTGTCAATTAGAAAACCTTTGAATCCATCTCTGACCTGGAAGTCCCTTCTCTTGGAGTTGTCCTGCCTTTCCAGTCTAAACCAACATATGCCTCACATGTATTTATTGATGCCTCATATCTCCCTAAAATGTATAAAACCAAGCTGTGCCCTGAACACCTTGGGCACATGTTCTCAGGACCTCCTGAGGCTACGTCATAGGTCATGACCTATAACCTTCACAAAATAAACTTCTAATTGGATTGAGACCTGTCCAGGATGCTCTTTGGTTTACAACAGATTTACGAAGTTCAGAAAATCCCAAGCAAGGAAAAATCAACAAAAAATAAAACATCTAATTACATCATAGTCAAACCACTGAAAATCAAACAAAAAAGAAAGAAAGAAAAAAAAAAAAGCTTACAATTAGCCAGAAAAAAAGATGCATTTTGTGTAGGGAGACAAATACAAAACTCTTACCAGAAACAATGAACACTGAAGACCGCAGAAGAGACCTCTACATGGTGGACAGAAAAAATGCCAATCTAGAACTTAATATCTAAAGAAAATATCTCCCAAAAATGAAGGCAACATAAAGATAATTGTAGATATATAGTTACCACCTGACCCTGTCCCCATATGCAATTTAGTAAGGTCACTTACACATGCAAAGCAGTATACAAACCAGTAGAGCACATCCTCCAGAAGGAAAAGGCATCCACAGGAAGGAAAGATGTGGGGTGAGCCCTGGTGCTCATGGGAACTCCACTTCCTTCACACCCCCACAGCACAGGTGAGCCCAAGGCAGCCAGGGACACAATGTGGCTGCCCTACCCTGCTGGGTCACAGTGCTCATTCCAGATAATATTAGTAAAAAAATCCATTGGCAATGACATTTTTATATTAAAATGGCAAACAAATGTAATGATACTTCAGTTTTGAAAATAATATCATCAGTCCACAGGAGATCTTATGAGACTGTCTGAAGCTCAGACTCTTACATTATATCCAAAATACATGGGGTGTGTCACCCCACACCAGTGTCCACAGCTGACCATCTCCACCTTTGAGAATACTCTATTTCCAATAATAAATGCTCACAGAGTGTCTGGAGGAAATAAAAGCAGAAAATAAGATGGGGAGGGAGGAAAAAATAAAATAAAACCCACAAACATTCTTGCAGCATTATTGGTTGTTCTCACACAGCAATCTTATAAGTCCTGTATGAAAGATCCCAGAGGAATGAAAGGCACCATCAACTCGGATGCTATGACAACTTTTATTCACAACTTAGGAGTTTTAAATGTTCAGAAGTCCCAAGACCAGTTATTCACACCAATCCCCTCAGGCACAGCTGCCACTTCCGAGTAAGCTGAGCCACTATTGGAGGCACTGATATCACACTGTTGCGTTCATTCACTTCCTCAGCTTAAGCCATCAGCCTGTGTATTAGTCTGTTCTTACACTGCTATAAAGAAATACCTGAGACTGAGTAATTTATAAAGAAGAGAGGTTTAATTGGCTCACAGTTCCACAGGCTATATGGGAAGCATGGCTGGGGAGGCCTCAGGAAACTTTTGATCACAGCAGAAGGTGAAGAGGAAGGAGGCATGTCTTCTATGGCCAGAGCAGGAAGAAGAGAGAAAAGGAGGTGCCACACACTTTGAAACAACCAAATCTCCTGAGGACTCACTCACTGATATGGTTTGGCTCTGTGTCCCCACCCAAATCTCATCTCGAATTGTAATCCCACATGTTGAGGGAGAGACAACCTGGTAGGAGGTGATTAGATCAGGGGGAGGTTTCCCCATGCTGTTCTCATGATACTGAGGAAGTTCTCATGAGAGCTGATGGTTTTATAAGTGTTTGACAGTTCCTCCTTCACACACTCTCTCTCTTGCCTGCCACCATGTAAGATGTGCCTACTTCTCCTTCCACCATGATTATAAGTTTCCTGAGGCCTCCCCAGCTATGTGAAACTGTGAGTCAATTAAACCTCTTTTCCTTTATAAATTACCCAGTCTCAGGGAAGTTCTTTATAGCAGTGTGAAAATGGACTAATACACTCACTATCACAAGAACAGCAAGGGGGAAATCTGCCCCCATGATCCAATCATCTCTCACCAGGCCTCACCTCCAACATTGAAGATTACAGTTCAACATGAGATTTGAGGAGGGACACAATCCAAACCATAACAGCCTGACTAAAGTCCAGCCCTTCAGTGAACCAGCCTGCGTTTCAGATGGGCTCCCCAGGAGCTCCCAGCAGGACCCCCCTTCAGGTGTCCCAGAGCAACCCAGGCGCTAAAGGAGCAGCTGCAGTTCCTCTGCCTGTGCAGCTTGGAGAAGTCCCCCACATTCCCCAAGACTTGATGTCCTCATACATAAAATGGTTATGAGAGGACCAGCTCTAAACCTCAGGAAACAAGATGCAGAAGCACCTAGGAGAGCAGTGACATGCTGAGTACATGCCATGCACACACCAAGTACATGCCAAGCACATACAAAATACATGCTGAGTACATGCCAAGCATACAGTCCTTTTTAGTTATATTAACAGCCACCAGTGTGAGATGCAGGCTTCTCTTAAGCTCTTTTATTACATTCCAGAAACTACACAAGTGTACAAAAAAAAAGTGGTAAATACCAATGTTTACAAAGTAGTTCCTTTAGAAATCCTACACAGAAACTACCTAGAATTCAACCTTTCCTCTGAGAACAAATAGCTGCTTTTTAACCCAAAAGTAGAGTATGTTATTTTAATTTTGGAGAACATCTGGACTCCTTACAAATTATTAGTTCTTACACTAAATAACTAAGACATTTCCAAAGGACCAAGAGGTGATTAATTACAAACCTTCCCCCTCAGGGTTCACCTCGGAAACACAGAACTTTCCCCATTTCTTGTTTTCTCATAGAGCTCCTAATTCTGACATCTAATGGCACTGTATTACAAGATCTGTGCACACCAGCTGGTGCCTGTCAAGGCTATGGCCAAGGCCACTGACCTCTGTTCATTGGTTTATTTACCAAGCACCTCCCATGGGCCAGACTTTGTTCTAGGCAGGAAGAGCAGCAAAAGGTGAACCATAAACAAACCAGAATCCACTGGCAAACAAGTCTTCAGTGTGCAGAAGGCAACAGTGCCACAGAAGGCAGGCACCAGGCGGGTGGAAGAGGGGCCAGGTGGCCAGGGCAGGCTGCAGGGGTTTGCTCTGCCCATGCCTAGAGAAGGCAATCAAAGATGCCTTAAAAGGACAATTTTATTTTAGACTTTTCTTCTATTTCTGGGTCAGTGTTTGTAGTTCTGTTGCTACGGAAACACCAAAACCCTGGATTCTTTTTTACTAATAAGTGGATTTCTTATGCATGACCATCAGCCAAAACATGCTAATGGATTTGGTCTTTGATTTTTTTCAAGTTAAACAACCATATTCATCCATAATTTAACCATGTACTTAACTGTTCTTCAGAACTGACATAGACGAAGGTGTACATTTATTTCATTCCTACCTCAAGTCAGGAATTGTGCCAAACATTTTGTGTGGATTGTTTCATTTATCCTACATAGCAACTCTATGAAGGAGGCGTGTTGTCCCAGTTTCTTAAGGAGCTGCAGGCCAGACTAGGGTAACTGAGATTTGAACCCCCTTGTCTAACTCCAGACCCTATGCTCTTAACCACCATTCTGTTTAAAGGCCCTCTAATGTCATCATTTTTAGAGCAATGGAGAGTTGAAGCAAGACAAGACAGGTATTCATGAATTCTTCAAGTGCCACTTTCCCTGTAGAATTCCAGTAGAAATAAATGGGTGTTATGTTTTCAGGAAGGGTAATAAGAAAAGTTTATCTGTCCATAAACATCAGAAAGAAAAATGGTGAGGGTTAAGATGGCTTGTCAAACTCCCTGAGGCTGTATGACATGCCCCCTACCACCCTGAAGGGAGGAAAACTTGTCAGATGCCTCATAATGAACTTAAAACTCTGCACATCTCCAACAGCCAATCTTGAATAAGACATGCATACACTCACACACACACATACGTCTGCATGTGCAAATCCACACAAAGGAAATGCTGTGAGAGTCATGCACTGGACACAGTTCACACATGAGAAAGGTAGTTGAGCCCTGTCCCAGGGGGTCACCTCTCACCCACACGGTCTGGAAGGAAAATCTGCTAAAAGGGCCAGAATATGTAAGACAGTATCTTGTTCATAAAAACTAACAGGAATTTAATGGTCAGCAAGTTTGAGCTCATTAAGAGTCCAACTCTGCCCCAAGGGGACAACAGGCTTCAGAAAAAAACAGAAAGGGTCACATGTGCATGCACACACACATACACACACACAGAAAATACACATACATGTGCAGGTACACATGCACACACGTGCATACATGGACCCACATAATACACATATATGCACATGTACACATGTGCACGGTGCATACATGCACACAAAAACACATGCATGTGCATGCACAACACATGCATACATACACGTGAATGTGCCTGTATGTGCACGTAATACACATGTGCACACATACACATGCACACACCTGCATATGCACATAATGCACATGTGTGCACATGTACACATGTGCAGACATGAATACACAGCTGACTGGTGCTGTGAGGAGGGCTAACTGCTCAGATGTTCTGTGCATTTAGTGATGGCAAGCAAGTTCAGCATCTCATGGAATTGTTGTTTGGCTTTTCCCTTGGTCAGCTCACAGGGTGCTGTTCTGGACATTATTTGGGTCTTTTTTGGAAGCCAAAGTGCTCATGACATGTGACAGCAAGTGTGTTTTTCAGGAATCTGCAGAGAAACTGAACCGATAGGATGAACATAGGTATTTAGAAGGAGATTTTTACTGGACATTGGCTCACACAGTGATGGAGAAGTCCCACGATCTGCTGTCAGCAGGCTGGAGACCCTGGAGAGTCAGCAGTGTCTTTCTAGTCCAAACCCAAAAGACCAAGAACCAGGAACTCAAATGTTTAAGGGCAAGAGAAGATGATGTCCCAGCTGAAGAGGGGAGAGCATTCTCCCTTTCTCCACCTTCATGACATATTCCCCTCAAAGGGTTGTAAGGGACCCATTCCCATTCTGGAGTGTGAGACTATACTCAGTCCAGTTCAGATGCTCATCTCATCCACATGCCCTCAGATACACCCCAGAGTCACGTGTGCCAGCTATCTGGGCACCTCTTAGTCCAGGCAAGCTGACACATAAAATTAACCATCACAACATTTTGCCATGTAAGGACCTGAAAGAGCTGATTTGGCTGGGCTCACTGCCAGAGCCTAGTTTAAGCAGGCTCTAAACTGGCCATAGCTCTGTGCATGAAGGACAGCTGCTCCCAGATGAGGGGAGGAGGCCTGGGTCCCCACACAACACAACACACTCTCGGCCAGTCCCTGATTCAAGAGTGTGCCGGACACACATTCTGCATGGGGCCAAATTATGATGATTTTAGCCTGTGGATCCTACAGCCACAGCCACAGACAAGATGGAGACAAGGACACATGGCCATGTCCCAGAAAATCTTTGTCTGCAGCTACCCGCCTGCAGGTCTAGACTCTCACAAGAGAGAAAAACAGGCTTAAAAAATTATTTAAGCTATTGCCTCAAGACCATTTCACAAATCTAATGACAGGCCAAATTGGACAAGCCCAAGGATGAGTAAGGCCTTTTCCAATATTACAGAAAAATCTGCAAGACAGTTCAGAGCTCCACCATACCTGCCAGAGCCCCCAGTCTCTGGGCAACACCAGGCTAGGACACGCATTTCCACTTCTCATCCCAGTGCCTTTGACCGTCCCACCCCTCCTGCTTCCCCAGCTCTGTGGCTCCCCACACAGCTGTGTGTATTCTGTGATGCTGGCACATTTTGGAGGTCATGGGCTCTGGAGCTTACAGGAAGTGGGCTGGACATTACAAAGCGCCATGTGGGGAGAGCTGTGGGGACTCGAGGGCCCTGTCCCATGGAAAATATTCAAGTCCAAATGTTAATAAAACATCACAAGGGTCAAACAAAATATGCCTGCAGGCAGGACCTCTGATTTATGCGAGGCTGGGCTTCTCCACCCACCCGCACTGCAAGGCCAGAACCACCGCTTAGCACAGAATGTGCTCCCAAGTGGATGCTTAGAAGTGTTTGTTGAACTGAAGAGAGGTGAATTATAGGCTCTTACCCCAAGACTATGAAATAGTAGACATGTTCTGTGAGAACCCAGGGACCATTTTCCAAATCTGAGGCTGATTAGCTCAACTATTGGAGGCTCTGGCCCCACGTAGACTGAAGCCTCCACCCAGGGCCAGCCCTGGTTTAGGGCCAGTGGACAGCAGAGGTGTGGCGGGGTCAGGGCTGTGATCTATACAGATCCTTCAGCACTTGTGGAGAATCAGCCGAAGGGAAGGCACGGCCCAGAGCCAGGGGCAGCTCTCCTGCATGAATGCGGGAGGAGACGGCATGATCAGAGTAAAGTGGTACCTCCAGGGATGCTTCCCCTGACATTATTTGATGATCTCTTTCTTATGAAAACAAAGGAAGCAACAACATTTCAACAAGCCTCTTCAGGTACCCTAAGTGATTTGTATTAGAAACCGGAGCCTTTGGAAACATCTTGAAATCATACTCTTCATACTCACCGCAAAACATCAACAGTGAAGTAGAACTTACTGTCTCACTAGAATGGGTACTTTCTCTTGAGTGAGGAGAAGATTGTCTAAAGACACTAACCAAAGATGGGGCCGGTATAGGCCTGTTGGGTGGGGAGGCAGGGCCAGGGTGAGGGGGTGTGTGGCAGGGAGGTGGAGCCAGGATGAGGGGTGTGGGGAGGATGTGGGGCCAGGGTGGGGGGTGTGGGGCCAGGGTGAGGGGTGGGGGAGGCTGGGCCAGGATGAGGGGTGGGGGTAGGTGGGGCCGGATGAGAGGTGTAGGGGGGAGGTGGGGACAGGCTGGGAGGTGGGGGGGCAGGGCCATGGTGAGGGGTGTGGGGGGAGGTGGGTCAGGGTGGGGGGAGGGACTGCTTCCCCCAAAAGGGACAAAATGAGCTGACTTGTCATGTCATAAACAGATTTACTATGCATGTCCTGATTTCTGTAAACCTTTTAAAAGACTCTAAAAATGCTAAAATATTCAGAGTATTCTCTCTGGACAGTGAGAATATAATTTTTTTCTTATTTATAATATAATGTCAGTTATCTTCAATATATAAATATTACTTTTAGAATTTAGAAAATACATGTAATTTTTTTTAGAGAGTCTCACTCTGTTGCCCAGGCTGGAGTGCACTGGCACGATCTCAGCTCACTGCAACCTCTGCCTCCTGGGCTCATGAGATTCTCCCACCTCAGCCTCCCAAGCAGCTGGGACTACAGGCCCACACCACCACACCCATCTAATTTTTATATCTTTAGGAAAGACGGGGTTTCTCTGTTTCCCAGGCTGGTCTTGAACTCCTGGACTCAAGCAATCCACCTACCTTGGCCTCCCAAAGTGCTGAAATTAGAGATGTGAGCCACTACACCCAGACTAAATATAACTTTTAAAAGAATATATGTACGATGCCCTGGCCTTAATAAGTGCCTGATGCATGATAGGTGTATTAGTCTGTTCTCACACTGCTAATAAAGACATACTGGAGACAGGGTAATTTACACAGGAAAGAGGTTTAATGGACTCACAGTTCCACATGGCTGGGGAGGCCTAACAATCATGGTGGAAGGTGAAGGAGGAGCAAAGGCACATCCTACATGGTGGCAGGCAAGAGAGCATACGCAGGGGAACTGCCCTTTATAAAACCATCAGATCTCATGAGACTTACTATCTCAAGAAGAGCATGGGAAAAACCTGCCCCTGTGATTCAGTTACCATCCACCAGGTCCTTCCAAAAAACATGTGGGGATTACAGGAAATACAATTCAGGATGAGATTTGGGTGGGGACACAGCCAAACCATATCATTCTGCTCCTGGCCCTTCTGAATTCTCATGTCCTCACATTTCAAAACTAATCATGCCTTTCCAACAGTCCCCCAAAGTCTTAACTCATTTGAGCATTAACTCAAAAGTCCACAGTCCAAAGCCTCATCTGAGACAAGGCAAGTTCCTTCCACTTGTGAGCCTGTAAAATCAAAAGCAAGTTAGTTACTTCCTAGATACAATAGAGGTACAGGCATTGGGTAAATATAGCTGTTCCAAATGGGAGAAATTGGTCAAAACAAAGGGATTACAGGCCCCATGCAAGTCCAAAAGCCAGCAGAGAAGTCAAATCTTAAAGCTTCAAAATTATCTCCTTTGACTCCATGTCTCACATCCAGGTCATGCTGATGCAAGAGGTGAGCTCCTGTGGTCTTAGGCAACTCTGCCCTGTGGCTTTGCAGAACATCGCCACCCTCCTGGCTGCTTTCACTGCTGATGTTGTGTCTGAGACTTTTCCAGGAGCATGGTGCAAGCTGTCAGTGGATCTACCATTCTGGGGTCTGGAGGAAGGTGGCCCTCTTCTCAGAGCTCAACTAGCCAGTGCCCCAGTGGGAACTCTGTTGAGGGGGGCTCACACCCCACATTTCCCTTCTGCACTGCCTTAACATAGGTTCCCCATCAGGGCTCTGCCCCTGCAGCACATCTCTGCCTGGACATCCAGGCATTTCCATACATCCTCTGAAATCTAGGTGGAGGTCCCCAAATATCAATTCTTGACTTCTATGCATCCACAGAACCAACATCACGTGTAAGCCACCAAGGCTTGAGGCTTGCACCCTCTTAACCTAAAGTGTACATTGGCCTTTTTTAGCCATGGCTGGGACACAGGGGACCAAGCCTGGAGACTACACAAACAGCAAGGCCCTGGCCCAACCCATGAAACCACTTTTTCCTCCTAGGCCTCCAGGCCTATAGTGGGAAGGGCTGCCATGAGGACCTCTGACATGCCCTGGGAACATTTTCCCCATTGTCTTGGTAATTAATGTTTGGCTCCTCATTACTTATGCAAATTTTTGCAGCTGGCTTGAATTTCTCCTCAGAAAGTGGGGTTTTCTTTTCTATTGCATGATCAGGCTACAAACTTTCCAATCTTTTATGCTCTGTTTCTCTTTTAAACATAAATTCCAATTCTAAATCATATCTTTGTGAATGAATACAACCGAATGCTTTTAACAGTACCCAAGTCATCTCCTGAACACTTTACTGCTTAGAAATTTCTTCCACCAGATGTCCTAAATTATCTCTCTCAAGTTCAAAGTTCCATACATCTGTAGGGCAGGGGCAAAATTCTGCGAGTCTCTTTGCTAAAACATAACAAGAGTCACCTTTGCTCCAGTTCCCAACAAGCTCATCTCCATCTGAGACCACCTCCACCTTGCCTTCATTGTCCATATCACTATCAGCATTTTGATCAAAACCATTCAACAAGTCTCTAGGAAGTTCCAAGTTTTCCCACATTTTCCTGTATTCTTCTGAGTCCTCCAGACTCTTCCCACCACTGCCTGTTACCTAGTTCCTATGTTGATTCCACATTTTCAGATAGCTTTACAGCAGCACCCCACTCCTGGTACCAATTTACCGTATTAGTCTGTTCTTGCTGGTAATAAAGACATACTAGAGAGGGGTAATTTATAAAGGAAAGAGGTTTAATGGACCCACAGTTCCACATGGCTCAGGAGGCCTCACATTCATGGCAGAAGGCGAAGGAAGAGCAAAGGGATGTCTTACATTGCGGCAAGCAAGAGAGAGACCATGTGCAGGGGAACCACCCTTTATAAAACCATCAGATTGCATGAGACTTATTCACTCTCATGAGAACAGCATGGGAAAGAACCACCCCCATGATTCAATTACCTCCCACTGGGATCCTCCCACAACCAACGGGAATTGTGGGAGCTACAGTTCAAGATAAGAATTGGGTGGGGAAGACAGCCAAACCATACCAAACCACATCATATGTATATGCCATTCACCACCTTCCCCCATCTACTTTTTAGGCATATATATAACCTATCAGGTACTTACTAAACATACATATGTAACATATATATACACACACATACATATACATATATATATGTGTGTGTGTTTTTTTTTTTTTAATTTTTGAGACTAGGTGTTGTTCTGTTACGCAGGCTGAAGTGCAGTGGCATGCTCAAGGCTTACTGCAACCTCAACCTCTCCAACTCAAGCCATTCTCCTACCTTGGCCTCCTGAGTGGCTGGGAATAGAGGTGTGTGCCACCAGCCACCCCCAGCTACAGTTTTTTTATTTTTTGTAGAGATGGGGTCTTGCCTGCAGGGCTATTGGGGCCCCACAGGGTCATGGGGTGTCTCTTATGCTGTGTTGAGGTGCAGGATCTGAGAATTAAAGAGACAGGACACTGAAAAACTGGTGAAGAGCATCTGGACTCAGGGGGCCACACCACCTGTGAGCAGAGATCAGTGATGGTCCCGAAATGCCCCAGAGCATCTTATTTATTAGGTACAAGCAGGGGGCAGGATCGTGCATGAGGTCATCATCTATAGGCTTAGTAATAGGGCATACATAATCACATGAGTTACAAGTGAAGGGGCCACCCCATTACGTCACTTGGGCAGAGAGGTGGGTTCTGCGCAGTAGGGGGCTGTGCCATGTGCAGTAGTAGAGAGTTGTGTACAGAAAAGGGGTCCACCCCCATTAAGTCACTGAGGCAAGGTCGTATGCAACACTTCTTACCTGGGGGCTGGAGATTTCAAAGGATTTCTAATAGAAGGATACTGTAAGCTTAATGCAGTGGGAGCTGATAGACTTGTGTTCTTCTCTTAAGATATTTATGGGAGGATGACTTGATCTAGCACAGAACCAAGAAAAGACTGACAGGGTGTACAGCTGCTGTGACTAGGTCAAACCAGAGGGGTTCTTCTCCCTCGATTATTTCCAGGTTCTCAGGCCTGAGGCCTACTTTCCACAGGAACTGGATGCAAGGTCCTACAACTCCTTTATCAGGAGGAGGGTCGCTTGCTCCAAGCCTGCCATACAGTGTATGCCCTTTCAGGCAGGGACGCCACCGCCTGGGTCTTTGGTTCTTGTCCTGGTCTGGCTGTTTTCCCAAGTACTGCTTCTGTTCTGTGACTGCTCTAGGCATTCCTCCTACAAACTATTATATGGTTATATAGAAGGATTCTATAAATCAGAACTAAATGTGTCAGTACAGCTCCAACTACAATACCTATATGATTATACAGAAAGATTATATAGAACAAAGTAAGTATTAAGTATGATTATATAAACTAGATATATGTAAGCTGTAAGTTATACTTCAAGCACTAATTCTATAAACTAATGTATGATTATATATGCAGGATTATATAAAGGAACAGCTGAGCAATAACACTGTAAACTAAGATATTCTTCATGCAATGGATGTGCCTGGGGTCTGGACAGTTCTCCTTCCTCGGTGCCCATGGTGGGTGTTACCCACACTTGCCATGTTGCCCAGACTGGTCTCAAACTCTGGGCTCAAGCAACCCCCCTGTCTTGGCCTCTCAAAGTGCTGGGATTATGAGAGGTTTTATTTGTATCCAAATACAGTGTGAGCAGGAACCTTGTAGTATGATCTCACTTCACAGTTTTTATTTTTTATTATTATTTTTTTGAGACAGAGTCTCTCTTTGTTGCCCAGGCTGGAGTGTAGTGGCACGATCTCAGGTCTCTGCAACCTCCACCTCCCAGGTTCAAGCAATTCTCCTGCCTCAGCCTCCTGAGTAGCTGGGACTAGAGGCACACACCACCACACCCACCTAGGTTTTGCTTTGTTTTGTTTTGTTTTGTTTTAGCAGAGACAGGGTTTCACTGTATTGGTCAGGCTGGTCTTGAACTCCTGACCTCATGATCCACCCACCTCGCCCTCCCAAAGTGCTGGGATTACAGGTGTGAGCCACCGCACCCAGCCCATAGTTTTTTAATACCGTCATATTTAAGAGAATTGCTTTATTCTAACCTGCATAAAATAAGGTAGATGACTTTAGACAGGTGGGTCAGCTCAGTGTCACTCAATTCAGGAGAGCCTGTATGGAGCTGGACCCAGTGGAAACCACTCACTTACAAGTGTGGAAGGCAAGGAGGGTAGGAGTGGCCACAGATGCTAAGAATCCCGACCAAGGCCTGTCCAGCCACAGGGCACCCCTTCCCATGGTACAGATGACACCTGGGCTGGCATTGCATAGGTGGGAGGGAAGGATAGGAAAGCATGATGCTGGTGGAGGCTAGGCAGGAGCCCAAGGCGGTGGCCCCGGACTTGCTACCATGTGCAGGAGGCACTGAGGCTCACAGAGTTTTGAGAGGGCACAGACCAGAGATGGAAGGTGTGGTGGGTCCCATAGGGTGCTGAGGACATCGGGCAGCTGCAGGAGAGTCCACTCAGGCTGATCCCATGCATGCAATATGAAGCTATAGATTCTGTCTTATGATAGGACCAGGGGTTCACCCTCCTTTTCTCCCTGTTCACAGTTCAAGCCTCCTTTTTATTCCCTCGGGATTATTTTTAAGATTTACTCTTCTGTTTTTACTGTCATAGGTGGTACAGAGCCCACCAAGACCATCTCCTTAAGGAGCAAAAATCCAACTGCAGAAGAGGCTTCTCCAACCCAGACCAGCACTACGAAAGAGGCTTCTCTAACCCGCACATAGTCCCAGCACTGCAGAAGAGGCTTCTCTAACCCAGACCAGCACCACAGAAGAGGGTTCTCTAACCCAGATCAGCACCACAGAAGAGGGTTCTCCAACTCAGACCAGCACCACAGAAGAGGCTTCTTTAACCCAGACCTAGTCCCAATACCACAAAAGAGGCTTCTCTAACCCAGAAAGAACAAGCTCCTTCAGCTCCTCAGAACTCGTGCAACCTCCTCCCCAAGCACCCATCCACACCCCAGCCAGGTGAGCCCCAGGTGGGGTTAGGGAGCTGAAGACCCAGAAAAGCCCGGGAAGAACCACGAGGTTCCCTTCTCTGCTCTCTGTCTGCTGTCTCCATCAGTGACATCTCCCAGCACCCAAGTGCTCCTCAGACTGTGTACACCTCCCACGCAGGTGCCAGGACAGAGGCCAGCATGTCCCAGGGCTTTCCGCACCCTCAGCCAAGGCAGATGCCCCGCAGCCACCCCAGCTCATGGGGGTGGTTCTTTTCCATGCTGTTCTCCTGAGAGTGAATAAGTCTCATGCAATCTGATGGTTTTAAAAAAGGCAGTTCCCCTGCACATGCTCTCTCTCTTGCCTGCCACCATGTAAGACACTCCTTTGTTCTTCCCTCACCCCAGAGACCCTGCCCGGTTCTGTGAGGGCTCTGTCTTCAGAGCATCACCTGGGGCCCTCAACTCCCCCCATGACTGTGCCAGGCTGGGATGGAGCCACAGCCACAGGCCCTCACGTGCAGTGCAGTGAAGACGGATGGAACACAATGAAGACACCAGACGTACCTCCTGGCTCAGTCAGCCACGCAGCCAAACAAAACTAGGGGGAAGCCAAACTCTGTGAACATCAGATATTCTCCTTAATTCCGTTTTCTAGATGGCACAGAATTAAATGGAAAGCTTTAAAATAAAAACATGGCCTGAGGATCTACAGGTGTGATGAGAAGCTGTGGAGTCTCTGGGGGGGCTTCAAAGACTCACTGGATATGGTATCTAACAGCAAGGAATTTACCAATCTAACAGAGCCAGGTGCCAGCAAGTGAGGAATGCAGAGGGTCCAGGCAGGTGCAGAGTGGGAGGAGGTGCTGTGGGGGGAACTCTGACCAGGAACGCAGAGGCCTTTAGGGACGGGCACCCCCAGTGAGCTGGGACTTGCGGCACTGCAGCCAGATGCCCTTCCTCCAAGGAGGCCTGGGGTCCTGAAGATCAGGGTCCTGGAGCTGTTTTGGTTGCAGCATAGATGGCCTGTGTGCCTGCCAAGGGCTCCTGAAAGGCCTTTGAAGTCTAAAAACTCACAACATGATTGTTTTCTGCCTTTTGATTATTTTTACACAAACTTCTGGTGCCACCAGGAGCCCAGGCTTGTCCCTCAGGGCTGTGAGGCAACCTCGGAATTGTGGAATGACTCCCTGGGAAAGGGAGTTCCTGGGCATCTCCCTGAGGTTATTGCAATGGTCCAGGTGGAGAGCCAAGGGCTGATTCACTGGCGCTATTATGAGAAATCTGTAATAAAATTTATTTGCTTCAGAAATAGAGAACTTCTACTCCACACCAGGACAAATGTCCCCTATCACAGAGCTGACATGAATCCAGTTTAACTGTCTTCTTTTGCATCAGAGAGCAAATTAAGGAAACTGGTTAAGACTGTGTGCATGAAAATACCACCTGACTGCAATTAGAAGTGAAAAGACTCATCTAACATCAGTCACAGATCCTTGCTGTAGGACCAGGCTAAGGGAGATGCACACACCATAACACACCAATGTAAATGTCTGCAAGAGAGATGATGGATAGGAGATGGATGGATGGATGGACGGATGGATGGACAGATGGGTGGGATGGGTGGATGGATGGATGGATGGATGGATCAATGGATAGGTGGGTGGATGCTAGGTAGATGATAAATGATAGATGGATGATGGATGGATGGATGGATGAAAGAAAATAGATCCTGATGATGTGGACGGATGGATGATAGATGATAGATGATGGATGGATGGGTGGATGATAGATAATGGATGGATAATGGACAGATGACTGGGTTGATGGATGGGTGGATAACAGATAATAGATGATGCATGGATGAATGGATGGATGGGTGGGTGGGTGGGTGGGTGGATGGATGGATGGATGACAGATGATAGATGATGAATGAGTGGATGATGGATGGATGGGTGGATGATAGATGATGGAGGAATGAGTAGATGGGTGAATGATTGATGATGGATGAGTGGATGCATGGATGACAGAAAGATAGGTGATATATGATGAATGGATGAATAGATGGGTGGATGATAGATGATAGATGATGGATGAGTAGATGATGGATGGATGGGTGACTTGATGGGTGGATGATGGATGGATGGATGATAGATGAGTAGATGATAGATAAATAGATAATAGATAATGGATGGATGGGTAGATGGATGATAACTAGATAGATGATAGATGATGGCATTCTGTACATGCTCTTAGATTTAATTTGCAGCCTGAGTTTGAGAATCAGGCTCTGAGTATGCACGTGATGTCAAATAAGTATGTGTGACAAGAAAGCCTGGGTCCCTGATGCTGTTTGCTGAATGTCTGAAATGCTCTAGATCACATTACTACCCCAGACTGCTGCATTTGCAGGGTTGGGGCATTCTTCCCTGCCCTCCTCCCACAAGCTCCGATGGGCCCCAGCTCTTCCTCTCAACAGGGCTTAGTTGGCCACAGCATTTGGCAGGAGGAGGGGGCAGGCAGGGCCCCACAACCCTGTGCCCTCTTCAGGTTTTTCTGTGAGCAGAAGGCGTGTGCTCCACATCTCTCTGTGGTGCTCAAGGCTTGCTCAGGGGGTTGGCACTGTTTGGACACCCTGCGACTCTGGACGCCTTCCTAATTCTGGGTTTAAGAGCCAACAGCTTCCAAGAGTCATAGCTAAAAGCCATATTCTGGCAGCAGCATCATCAGCCCAAAACAAGCATGTGCACACATCTGTCCGATTCTCATTATCTATTCTCATGCAATTGATTCCAAACATCAGCAGAGAAAAAGAGGAGATCATTGTCCCCTAAAATGTCAACAGCTATTAGGTAGACATCGTTATTTATTTTCAGTAGACAGAAGAGTAAACCAAAGCAGAAATCACTTATTCTAGATCACAAAGCATTTCCCTGCTGAACGTGGCACCCTGCAAGGTCCAGTGCCTGGCAGGCACTGGGCAGTGACTGCGTGAGGCTCTGGGGTTACATTTACTGGACACCATGCCACATGGTCAGCTGTGTGAATAAGAACATTGAGGTCCCCACCTCCTGGGAAGCAGAGAGCTTGTCCTGTTCACTCCTGAACCCTGATCCTGACAGTTTCTAGCATGGTAGAAATTCAGAAAACAGGCTCCAAGCAAAGTGCAGAACCCAGACGACTGCCCATGTTTTCTACTCCTGGAAAGCCAGACATGTTTTTCTAAGTTTATCCACTTTTCAGAGGTGAATGGTTGGTCTAGAAGGAAGCCTGGGAAAGAACCTTCCAGACTGTGTGGATGAGGAAGGCTTGGCCATACAAAGGGTCCCCCCTACACTCACCTGTCCCTTCTCCTCTCCTTGCACCTCTCCACCAGCTGGTCCTGTTGTCGGGAGCAGCTTCCCGTAGGGTGACGGTTTTCATCATCCTCTGCAGAAGGTTTCTTTCTCCCTGGGTTCTCCCCCTGCGGTTAACAGGACATAGGCTCAAGCATGCTCAGTGAACAGGACCCTCTGGTCCACATAGCGGTGTTGCTCTACTATTAGAGTGTACTACTATTAGATGGAGATTTAGCCATGGGAATCTAAGCATAAAAGATAAAGAAACAGGATAAAAAAATAAAAAGCCTATGTCTGTTCAGTCTGCTATAACAAAACACCACTTGTTGGGTAGCTTGTAAACACAGAAGCTGACTTCTCACAGCTCCAGAGGTTGGAAGTTCAACATCAAGGCACCAGCAGATTCCACGTCTAGTGAGGACCTGTGTCTCAGAGACAGCGCCTTTGTGTCCGCACATGGCAGAAGGGGCAAGAAGTTTCTGGAGCCTGCATTAACCCCATTCATAAGGGCTCCACCCCCATGACCCAGTCCCTCTGAAGCCCACCCCCGGCACCATCACCCTGCGGGGGAGGTTCCAACATAGGAATTGCAGGGCACAGTCATCTAGACCATGGCAGATGCCTCTGAAGTAAAAGGCAGCCTTGGCTTTGTGCATTCCAGTAATTTGAAGACATTTTAATTGTAGATGTATAAAGGTGGTGATCACAGCTTGAAGCTGAACCATAGAGCTCCACGTTATTTCTAAGGCCACTGTAATTCCACAGGGGTTGTCTTTGTTTGCAGTTTGGGGGTTCGTGTGTGTTTTCCCGCTCTGTGGCTTTTCCGCAATCCATGTTCTCCGTTCTCCCCACACGGGATACAACAGCCCTGACTCACACAGATGCTTCCTAGGCCACCATGACCTCACTTCCCAATGCAGGACTCAAACCCCATAGGATCAGCCCCTTAGATATGGGTCCTTAGGGATCCACAGCTTTTACCTTAAGGGCAAAACCTCCTCCAGCTCTGCAGTGAAATGGCTAAGCACACTTGAGAAAGGACACTGTTGACTCACAGCGATTTCTCTTGGAGCAATACAGGCAAAATGCTGGGAAGTGTGGCTTCAGATCCTGCCTGGCTCCTCAGTGGGCTGGTAAAGGCCCTGGGACCTGCTCCGAGGGTCTTCCCTGAGCCCTTGCCCTGCTCACAGCCTTACAGCCCGTGCGACGGCTATGGTGTCTCCTGACTAAGAGCGTTCCAGTGGGAAGCTCTCTATGAATGCCTAGGTGTCCTCAGAACCTGACTGCTGAAAAGGTATGGCTTCAGTAGAAAGGATTTTATCCAAACAGTGGCCTTTTAAAGTAGTTCACTTCAATGCCAATCAAAAAGAGAAGATCTTTAAAAAATAAAAGTAATCTCCCCTTTGTTCAAAGGTGGAAATTGCCTCCCCGTGACGTGGAGAGACTGGGTTGCCAGGGATATTTTTTAGAGTAAAACTTGTAAGAAGAGAGTTTCTGGCCATGTTGTTGCTTGTGGCATGCCTGGCTCTGGAATTCTGACACGTCCTAGAGGACAGGGGTGGGGACAGCAGGGCTGCTGGACACTTGCTCCCTGTGTGGCCGACTCTGCTCTGCATTGTGCCACCTTCCACAATTGCCTCCCATCAGCATCTGCCCTGATTCTTCCCCACACATTCACAGAGCTGGGGAAAGCTGGATTCACAGCTTGCAGCTGCTGAGCCTGAGCAGTCACTAAGGGGCCCCACAGGACCAGTGCATAGGGACTCACAGCAAGGCTGGTTTGTCTTGAACCTGTCAGGTGCTGAGGGGATCAGCTAGGCCAGAGTCTCAGGCGACATGGTTATCTGCAGAGATGGGGGGACAGGCCTGTTGCCTCCAGACACGGCATGGGGAGCCTACCCTCACAGGCCTCTCTCTGTAACCACCCAGGCACCCCAGGAGAAGCCCCCTCCAGGCACAGAGCTGGGGGCAGAACCAGAGTTGCTTTTGGAGGCCTGAGCCTACTGGGACCTTCTTTCACCCCCAACAGAACAGAAGCTGCCATCTCTCTCTTAGGACACTGTGAAACCCTCAGGCTGGAAGGAGAGAAAAAAAAAATCTGGTCCAATGGACACTGAGCCCAGCCCTTGACTGAGGATGGGCAGGTGCACAGAGACCTCCGTGAGACCTGGACCAGGCCTGCCATGACCAAGGCTTCATTAGAACAACAGAAACCCCCAAACCCACCCCCACCAACAGCCCAAGAAGCACCAACTCACATATTACTTGTTGGAAGACAGCTCTCTGAGGTGCCATGCAAGGGGAAGCCCTGAAGCTGAGAATGAGCTGACGCCCCCCCCTCACCCCGCCCCCGAACCCAAGCTGTCTCTAGAGGAATCTGGAGCAACCTGAAAACTCAAACCCAGCCCAAGCCCTGATCAGTTTAACTCAAGCCTCACCACCTCCATGGAAGGCCAAATAGAAGGAAAGGCACAGTCACTTCCAGACCAAAAAATAAAAGATAATGATTTACCTCCCTCTCTACTGTCCATACAACAGGTCCAGCTTTCAACCAAAATGCCTGACTAGCGTAGAAAAAGGCAATAAGAATACATTCCCAAGAGACAAAACAAGCATCAGAATAAGACAGAGATGTGACTCAGATGTTGGAACTATTTGACAGGGGATTTTAAATAAATGTAACTGACACATTAAAGTCTGTGACGGAAAATGTGGACAACATGCAAGAGCAGATGGTCTGGGATGGGTGCGGTGCTCACACCTGGAATCATATAGAGGATGGGCACGGTGCTCACCGCTGCAATCATATAGAGGCTGCACACAGTGCTCACACCTGCAATCACACACAGGCGCTGGGTGCGGTAGCTCATACCTGAAATCATATACAGGCCGGGCACGGTGCTCACACCTGGAATCATATGCAGGCCAGGTGTTGTGGCTCACACCTGGAATCATATACAGGCCAGGCATGGTGCTCACACCTGGAGTCATATACAGGCTGGGTGCAGTAGCTCACACTTGGAATTACATACAGGCTTGGCACAGTGCTCACACCTGGAATCATATGCAGGCCAGGTGCAGGGTTCAACCTGGAATCATATGCAGGCCAGGCACGGTGGCTCACACCTGGGATCATATACAGGCCAGGTGCAGTGCTCACACCTGTAATCATACGCAGGTTGGGTGTGGCAGCGCACACCAGGAATCATATACAGGCCAGGCACGATGCTCTCACCTGGAATCACACACAGGCTGGGCGCGGTGCTCACAACTGGAATCATACACAGACCAGGCACGACGCTCTCACCTGGAATCATATGCAGCCCAGGAATGGTGGCTCACACCTGGAATCATATACAGGCTGGGTGTGGTGCTCACACCTGGAATCATACACAGACCGGGTGCAGTAGCTCACACCTTGAATCATACACAGGGTGGGTGCAGTAGCTCACACCTGGAATCATATATAGGCTGGGCATGGTGCTCACACCTGGAATCACACACTGACTGGGTGTGATAGCTCAAACCTGGAATCATGTACAGGCCGGGCACAGTGCTCACGCCTGGAATCGTAAAGGCCAGACACAGTGCTCATGCCTGGAATCATACAGAGGCTGGGCATGGTGGCTCACACCTGGAATCCCAGCACTTTGGGAAGCCAAGGTGGGCGGATCACTAGAGGTCATGAGTTCAAGAACTGGCCTGGCCAAAGTGTCAAAATCCCATCTCTACTAAAAATACAAAAATTAGCCAGGTGTGGTGGCACACGCCTGTCATTCCAGCTACTCGGGAAGCTGGAGCACAAGAATCACTTGAACCCAGGAGGCAGAGGCTGCAGTGAGCTGAGATCACAGTC
>CAUYLG010035575.1:0-62243 GCA_963573385.1 Cacajao melanocephalus
GAGATAGCATGGGGAGAAATGCCAGATATAGGTGATGGGGAGGAAGGCAGCAAATCACACTGCCATGTGTGTACCTATGCAACAATCTTGCATGTTCTTCACATGTACCCCAAAACCTAAAATGCAATTTAAAAAAAAAAAAAGAAAAAGCCAGAGTGGCTCTGTGAGATAACTCTGGTGGTTTAAGGGCTGTCTTTCAAGGCAAGGATCTATATGAGAATGGACAAAGTTCCTGATATGGTTTATTCTTGTTGGAAACATAAAATTGAGCATCTTGATATGAGTCTTGATAAATAATCTGTTGTGTAATCAATACACTTGTTTCTGGTAATTATTATCTCCCATAGATTAGTCAGAATAAATTTTTAAGAGCAAACAGTGGTATGTTTATTAGTGTATGATCTTATATTTATCTAGCAAATTATATTGGAAAAAAACCTCTTAGAATAACACAGGATCTGTTCCTTGACAGAGATATTTTTGTTCTCATTTTATTTTTAAATGTGTGTTGTCTTTCTTATACTATGCTTCTTCCTGAAAAGGCAAGGAAATTTTCAGTAGGCCATGAGTCAAACATAAAGGTATGAGAAAGGCAGTGAGAACTATTAATTCTATTTTCTTAATAGAGAGGTAACTATCCATACAATGTCTCTTAACTATGGAAATCTTTAGTTAAGATTATTTTCCTTGGAAAATTTACACTGTAAAAAATTAACTTCCATTAACAGAGGGGAATTAATTTTAAGACTTCTCATGTTTTAATAGCTCTCTTTATAACCTTAATAGCAACAATATGAGCACACGACGTTCAATACATTGAAAATATTACATTAATATCTTTATTAGACATGTTGATCTATGTTCTTAGCATCCAAATAGGCCTGAATTTGAAAATAAATGTGGTCTGGTGTGGTGGACTCACACCTGTAATCTCAGCACTTCGGGAGGCCTAGGCAGGAGGATCACTGAAGCCCAAGAATTCTAGAGGAGCCTCAGCAACAACATAGTGAGACTCTGCCTCTACAAAAAGTAAAGAAAACAAAATTCACCAGTTGTGGTGGTGCACACTATAGTCCCAGCTACTTCGGAGGCTGAGATGGGAGGATCACTTGAGCCCAGGGGGTAAGGCTGCAGTGAGCTGAGATCATACAACTTGCACTTTAGCCTGGGTAACAGAGAAAGATCCTGTCTTAAAAATAAATAAATAAATAAATAAATAAATAAATAAATAAATGTTAGAAAGTCAAACGAGCTCAAGAACTCTAATATGCTTAATCA
This sequence comes from Cacajao melanocephalus, assembly GCA_963573385.1. Lineage (NCBI taxonomy): Eukaryota > Metazoa > Chordata > Mammalia > Primates > Pitheciidae > Cacajao > Cacajao melanocephalus. Next base: position 1,279 of record CAUYLG010035575.1, read on the forward strand.
GAATCTAATATGAACTAAACATATGTGTATAAAAGCTGAGGTTTTGTTGGGGGAAACTAGAATATCAGAGTCTAGAGAAACTATATTCAAAGGGGTTTGTAATTATGGATTTGAACTGATTGTGGATATTAATTAGCTGAGCTATACTGGCAAAGAGACTTAAACTCTAATTTTGATAGCTGAGTGCAAATCACATGACCTTCATTATAAAGACAATTTGAATGTGTGTCCTTCCACTTTCTCAATATGTCCATGTTTTGTCACAACATAAAAAGTTTCACAATGTTATGTAGAAATGAGTGACCACGTAGGCTCTGCTTCAGTGCATGGACTGCAAAGGCAATGCTCCTTGCTGCTTGCTGTTCCCTTGTTTAAAGTTGTTGTTTCTGGTACCTCTTTGAAAGACCTGACAGATTGCAACATTTGACTTTTCCTAGCTTTTTCAGCAGATATATAGCTGCTTTCCATGAACCACCTATTTAAATTTCTCTGTAAAATAAATATGTATGAATCAATTTCAAGTGCATTGTGGTATCTAAAAAATAATTTTTGGTAATATAATCCACTACACTTTTCTTTAACAAAACTTTGGGATAGCATAACCTTGAAAATCATTTTTCCCTTTACTACTCTTGTATAATTTTACAAGTAGATTTCTAGGACTTAGTAATTTCTTTTCCTCTTATAGTTCATCATCAATCATCATAATTTCTCCATTTCTATACTTCATGAATTTAAATGCTATGTTAGAATTTGCTTTTATCTTTTCCCCCAAATTTAGTTTTCTTTTCATTAGTAAGCACAGATTTTTGAATAACAATACATATTTAAATGCTCATAAATCTAGACCTTAAACAGTCAAATTTAAATTGAAATAAAACTTAGATTTAATTAGAGATGATTATATATGTATACATGTCTATACGATGCTATGTGCATCATAGTTTGTATGAATTTGCTTATATTCACCCTCTAACAGCAGAGTGAAAACACATTATTCTAAGATAACTCTGGAATAAGTATATGCATATTTTTCAATAGGTTGCCAGGCATATTTTTAAAAATTCAAACTGGAGAAATGAATTATTAGACTAAACTTTATTCTGTATATATTTATTCCTTCTCATTTTCATTTTTCTTCCACAGAAACAGAGATCCAACAGGCTTTTGCCTAACAAGTCACACATATTTTTAAATTCAGATTCAAATCTAAAGTATAACTGAGTTGACAGACATATTCTGCCTATTGAAATTTTATCTTTGGAGTGTAAAAACCTTAGCAATATAAAGAAGAAAGGAAAGAAAACTTATTTTGCACAGAGAAAACATTTGAATAGTGACAACCTGATACTTGAAAATTCAAAAAACTACATAATAAAATATGCAAATATCTTTGCAAACATGACCTGAAGCTAAAGTATTTGACTATATTTACTTTTAAGGACTTACACAGTAACACACAATATTCACACCATTGGTGTATCATTTCTATATAAATATAAACATAAATTTTCTGTTTAAAAGTTTAAAAATTACAACTTCTATAGAGATAACATAATTTGTTATAAATAACTTTAATAATGATATTTTCTCAGGTATCAGAATATAACATTATTCATTAAACTTATAAACTATTGGCTTATTTATCTTTCTCTCTTATATATTTGTGTATCTGTACAGTTTATAGTATACTGTTAACTACTTAAGAAAAACATATTTACCAATGGTAATGAACCAAAATAGAAAATAAAAGTACTTTACATGAAAGTTTCAGTGTGTTTCCACAGTACATAACAATACTTCACACTCAACTGAAAATGTAAACTCAATAAAGATTTGAGTAACCTCTTTACTAACTTGTTTTTATTCTTAAGAGAAATCCTGTTTCTTAAATTTCCAAGACTCAATAATCTGTTAGTTTCTTAAGTTTCAGATAGCATAAAGGCTTCCTGACTTCCTAAAAAAAGATCTTATTTTCCCTTAGTGCTCCTCAATCTCCCCATCCAACTGGCACCTGAGATTCAAAAGTAAGGTAGAAATCATTACCGTAAAAACAAAATGTTCAACATGTTATTCATGGTAACTTGGTCTTCAGGAAATCTGTGAATATGGCTAATTTTTTAAAGGTGACAGACAGATGGGTGTAAAAACAGGAGTATTGCTTAATATTTACAATCAGATGAGATGAAGAATAGATAAGCAGAAGGCTCTATCTTCTCTAATGAAAATTTACAGTTCTTTGCTCAATTTGAAAACCTGTACAAATTCTCGGATTCAGAATATACCCATAAAAAGAGGCACCCCAGCTACCCACAAAAACGGTCTCTGCCACACTAAAGCAATTGTTTATGGTAAAAATTACCCTACTTCTTCCAGAAAGGGGCTAAAATCATTTGTGTTTATTACTCTATTTATTTTGTTAATCACACAGTGAGGAATAAGGATTACTCAAATCTTTTGAAATACATTGGATAAAGATGTGAGTTGACATACATTGCAGGTATTGCATACCTTTGCTTCTTACACTGTCTCAGCCGGCACTAATATGCAAGGACTCATGTAATATAGCTCTTCAACTGCGATGAGCTTTTGAATAATATTACTTCATACTAAAGCAAGCAGGGCATTGGGAACAAAACATGGGAGTTACTGACTCTACTACATAATGCAGTATTCTAGAAGCTGCCAGCCTTATAATATGATGAGCAGCCTCTGGAAAATATATTTGAGGCAACAGGTTTAAAATAATACTCTGAACAAAATATGTTGAGGGTTTGGTAACATCCTAAAGGAGTAGTCATTATGTAATGCTGTGTTGGCAATAGGTAGGCTATAAGGAAGAGGAACCAATAGGGAATTAGGAGTGACCCCAGTGATTCTGGAGAAGCATATGCGCTTCCCATCTTTGCAATTCCAGGTGCATTGATCTACCGTCCCAGGTTTTCAGAGAGAGAGAACGCTTGTATCAAGGGTCAGAGAGCAGACATCCACAAAACAAACCTTGCTGCTGCCTAATCACATTTGGCTTCCCATGCCAGTAGGCCAAAAGTCAAAGCAATGGCCTACCAGTCTGACAGAAGTAAATTACCCTGATCATTAATAAAGAGTTTGTATTGTGTTTCTATTGCTTCTATATTATGGGGCAGGTGGTATTATGTATGACATTCAAGTGATCCCCTAAGGTAACATTCATTCTTCCATAAACATTTTTATTAGTGAATGAACAAGAATAGATCCTATAAATTGATAATTATATTTCAATTTTGTCTTTAAACACTTTGGGAATGAGGGTTTGGTCCAACTCAACAGAAAAGCCATCAGAATTGGCAGAGGTGCTAGCAAAGTGGAAGAGGGAATCAGAAAAAGTAGTAGAACAGGAAGGTAATGAATATCTGTTAAGTAATGTGGACCAACTAGAGAACTGAGACTTTATAATTATTTTCAGTAAACTTTATCTTGTAAGAACACCCAGAAGTTGTGAGTAACTGAAACCTTAAGGAGGCTTTAATCAAATGAAGTGAATCTAATATGAAAAGTATTGTGTTTAGGTATGCTTCCTCTATACCCAGTTTTTGAGAGTTTTTGTTATGAAAGGATGCTGAACTTTATCCACTGATTTTTTAGCACCAATTGCAATAATCATGTGGGTTTTGCCATTCATTCTGTTGATACAATGTATCATATAGATTGATTAGTGTATGTTAAACCATCCTTGCATCCCTGGGATAAATCACACCTGTTCATGAGGAGTAATCTTTTTAAGGTGTTGTTGAGTTAAGTTACCTAGTATTTTTGTGGAGGATTTTTGCATCAATGTTCATCAGAGACATTAGCTTGTAGTGTTTTTGCTTTGTTTTGTTTTGTTTGGTGTGTCATTGTCTGGTTTTGGTTTCAGGCTATGAGGCTCATACTGGCCCCACAAAATGAGTTTCTAGTATTCCCTCTTCCGCTATTTTTCAGAGTATTTTGAGGAGGATTGGTATCAGTTCTTTAAATGTTTGGTAAAATTTATCAGTGAAGTCATCAGGTCCCAGGCTTTGCTTTTCTAGAAGACTTTTTATTATGATTTTGATCTCATGACTTGTTATTGGTCTATTTAGGTTTTGGATATCTTCATGGTTCAATCTTGGTAGTTTTCATGTGTCTGGAAATGTCTATTTCTTCTAGGTTTTTTAATTTATTGATATATAGTTTCTCATAGTATTCTCTAAAACCCTTTTGAATTGCTGTGGTATCAATTATAATGTCTCCTCTATCTTCTCTGACTTTACTTATCTTGATCTTATTTCTCTTTTGTTAGTCTGGCCAAGGTTTGTCAATTCATTTATCTTTAAAAAAAAAAATAGAAGTTTGGCTGGGCAGGGTAGCTCATGCCTGTAATCCTAGAACTTTGGGAGGCCAAGGTGGGTGGATCAAGGGGTCAGGAGATGGAGACCATCCTGGCCAATATGGGGAAACTCCTTCTCTACTAAAAATAAGAAAAATTTAAAAAAATTAGCTGGGCGTGGTGGCACACACCTGTAGTCCCAGCCGCTCAGGAGGCTGAGGCAGGAGAATCGCTTGAACCTGGGAGGTGGAAGTGGCAATGAGCGAAGACCCTGCCACTGCACTCTAGTCTGGGCAACACAGCAAGACTTCATCTCAAAAAAAAGAAAAAAATGTGTTTTGTTGATCTTTTGGGGTTTTTAAAATTTTAATTTCCTTTATTTCTGCTGATATTTATTACTTCTTTTCTTCTACTAGTTTTGTGTTTGACTTGCTCTTGCTTTTCTAGTTCTTTAAGATGAATCATTAGGTTATTAATTATAACTATAAACTTCCCTCTTAGTACTGTTTTTGCTGTGTATGCTGTGTATGCTCTCATTTGTATTAAAAAAATTTTTAAACAATTCTTAATTTCTTTATTCAACAACAGGTCATTCAGGTGCATGTTTTTTATTTCCATGTGTTTGTATAGTTTCCAAAGTTTCTCTTTTTATTGATTTGTAGTTTTGTTCTATTGTGGTCAAAGAAGATATTTGATATTATTTCAATATATTTGAATTTTAAAGATATGTTTTGTGGTCTAACATATGGTCTATCCATGAGAATGTTCCACATGATGAGAAGAATGTTTATTCTACAGTCATTAGAAGAAAAGTTCTGTAATTATTTATTAGGTCCATTTTGTCTATAGTGCAGTTTAAGTCCACTGTTTCTTAATTGACTTTCTGTTTGGATGATCTGCCAGTGCTGAAAAATGGATGTTGAAGTCTCTAGCTATTTTTGTACTGAGATCTCTCTCTCTCTTTAGCTTTAATAATATTTGCTTTATATATCTGAGTGGTTCAGTGTTGTGTGGCTGTAAAAGGTGTTATAGTCCCTTGCTGAATTGACCCCTGTATTAATATATAATAACCTTCTTTGTCTCTTTTTATTGTTTTTTTCTTAAAAATTGATTTTACCTCATTTAAGTTTAGATACTCCTGCACTTTTTGGTCTCCATTTGCATGGAATATCTTTTTCCATCCATTTATCATTAGTCTCCATGTCCATTCAGCCAATCCGTGACTTTTGATTGAAGAGCTTAACCCATTTAAACTTAATGCAATTACTGATAAGGATTTACTACTGCCATTCTAGTATTTGTTTTCTGTTTGTTTTGGGTCTTCTCTTTCTTCTTTCGTTTCTGTCTTACTTTTTATGAAGATGATTGTTTTTCCGATGGCATATCTTAATTTTTCATTTTATTTTTTATGTTTATCTGTTGTAGGTTTTTGATTTGAGGTTACCATGAGGTTTGCAAAAATAGCTTATGGCCCATTATTGTAAACTGATGACAAGTTAACATGGTAAAAAGAAACAAACAACAATTAGAAAAGTAATAAAAACTACACTTTATTTCCCCTTATTTTTAATTTTTGTGTCTATGTATCTTATTATACCATCTATCTTGAAAAGTTACCACAGTTTTTATTTTTGATAAATCTTCCTAATGAAAATATGAGTAGTTTACACAACACAATTACAGTGTTGTAATAGTCTCTACTTGTCAGTGTGCTTATTATTACTAGTGAGTTTTGTACCTACATGTGATTTCTTATTGCTCATTAACATCCCTTACTTTCATAGTGAAGAACTCCTCTTAATATTTCTTGTGGGACAGTTCTAGTGTTGATCACATTCCTCAGTTTTTGTTTGTCTGAGAAAGTATCTCACCAAGTTTAAAGGTTATTTTCACTGCATATATATTCCAGAATTAAAAGGTTATTTTGTTGTTGTTTTTTCTTCAGAACTAAATATGTTATGCCACTCTCTCCTTGCTTCTACCCCTAACTTTCTACCCCTAAGTCTGCTGCCAGACGTATTGGAGCTCTTTTGTTTTTTATTTGTTTCTTTTCTCTTGCTGTCTTAGGATCCTTTCTTTATCCTTGACATTTGGGAGTTTGATGATTAAAAATCTTGAGGTAGTCTACTTTGATTTAAATCTGCTTAGTGTCCTATAACCATCTTATACTTGCAAGTTGATATCTTTCTCTAGGCTTCCCTTTTAATACCTTTTACCCTTATCTCTATCTTTACCTCCTCTTTAAGGCCAATAACTTAGATTTGCCCTTGTGAGACTATTTTCTAGATCTTATGCATGCATTTTATTCTTTTATTTTCTCTCCCCTCTAACACTGTATTTTCAAATAACCTGTATTCAAGCTTACTAATTCATTCTTCTGTTTTATCAGTTCTGCTATTGAGAGACTGATGCATTCTTCAGTATGATAATTGCATCTTTCTGCTCTAGAATTTCTGCTTCATTTTTAAATTATTTTGATCTCTTTGTTAAATTTATCTGATAGACTCTGAATTCTTTCTCTGTGTTATATTGAAGATTACTGAGTTTCCTCAAGGCGGTTGTTTTGAATTTTCTGTATGAAGGTTTACATATCTCTCTCATTTTGGGATTGGTCAGTGGTGCCTTATTTAGTTATTTGGTGAAGGTTTGTTTTCCTGGATGGTCTTAATGCTTATGGATATTTGCTAATGTTGGGGCATTGAAGAGTTAGTTAGGTGTTTATTTTAATCTTCACAGTCTGGATTTGTCTGTACCCATATTTCTTGTGAGGGCTTTCCAAGTATTCAAAGAGAATTGAGTGATGTGATCTATTTGGTCACTGAAGCCATATCTGCATTAGGTGGGGAGAGATGACACAGCACCTCTGTGGCCACCACCACTGTGTCTGTTCTCCGTCAGACCTGAAGCCAGGATAATATGGAATCTGGCCCAAGGCCTGTGTTGATTATTGCCTGGTTACTGCTGATGCTTATTCAAGATCCAAGGGCTTTTTATTCTGCCTGTGGTGAATCTAGCCCGGCTTGTGTCTTTTCCTTCATGGCAGCAGGTTCCCTTCTGGCCCTGGATGGGTCTAGAAACGCTGTCTGGCAGCTAGGTCATGGAGTTAGAAACTTTATGAGTATACTTCTTGCTTTGTTGTACTGTGGCTGAGCTGATGTCTGAGTTGCAAGAAAACGCTCTTTTCTCTCCCCTCTACTCTCCCCAAGTGGAAGGGAAGAGTCTCTCCCAGAAGCTTCAACCTGTGTTGCCTGGGGTTTGGGGAGGAGTGACATAAGCACTCCCTTGGCTGCCCCAGCTCATGTCTTAGTAGGTTATATGTACCCCAAGGTCACTGGCACCGAGCCCAGAACAACCAGGACTTGATTAGCAAATGCAGTCTCAAGTTTATTTAAGATTCCAGAGCACTTTATCCCATAGTGCTACAGCTAGCCAGAACTCAAGTTCCAGCCGCTGTGATGGATGATTATTCTCTGGCTAAAGCTAGTCTAAATTCTCACTCTATTAGTGCCACTTTGATTTTTCCCTGTGTTACTTTCTGCTGTGACAGGGCAGCAGTGAGTTCCAATGCAGGTACCAACAATCACCACATTCTTCCTCTCCCAGGCATGCCAGGCATGTGAAGTCCCTGTCTGTGCAATGTGGTTGCTGTGTGGAGTTGAGTCGGGGGTGGGGGGAAATGGAGGGGAAAGGTGGTCATGGCAATTCAAGACTGTTTTTTCTACCCTCTTCAGTGCCCCTTTCCTTGATATGATGCTAAAGCCAGATACTGTGATCACTCATTTTATTTTTGTTTTTTATGAAGGTGCTTTCTCTTGAAGATATTCACTTTGGTGTTCCTGCTGTAGCAATGATTACTGAAGGGTTCCATTCAGTCATGTTGTTTTACTTCCCTAGGAGATCATTTTTAGTTGAAGAAATAGCTAAAATATTAAATGATGTTTATTATTTTGTAAAAGCAAAAAAACCTGAAATATTTATAATTTCCTTTCATACCTTTTCCTTTGTTTTAGACTCTGGGAAGAAAATTTTATTTTGAGTTGTATCAATGTATCTTGAAAAATATGGGTTAGTTCACAGAAAGTTTTTCAAAAATATTTTAACTCAGTTTTTTTTTTTTTTTTAGAATAGACCATTTCCATTCAATTTGCTAATGCCACATGCTAACTTAGACAATAGTTTGATCACACAGTGGAACGTAAAAGACTTTGAACAATCCTCCACCTTTCTTTCCTTATTAGCAATGAAAAAAAAACTAACCATAAATTTTACCCCATTTTCTATTTACCCAATTATCTCATCTTGTTTTCAATTTCCTTAAAATCTATATGAATAAATAACATAGGATAGGAATATGGGCATTATTTGGGAAGTAAGAATTGGCAGAGAGCTTTCAGATAAAGTAACCTATAAATGAATTCCCCAAAAGAATGGTATTAAGAAAAGAAGGTTTAGAGTGACAGGGGAGAATTAACATTAATGTATGTGACATTATGTAAAGGTAAACATTTATTAGCTCAAGAATGTATTTAGATGTCACCTATCTGTTATTATCCTATTCAGTTATTAGGCTTCATTATCAGTATATTTGAGTTATTACTGAATAAATTGTTATTAGATTTTTTTTTTACATTGAAGAATACCATATTAGAAAGGAAAAAAAATAAGCCCCAGAAAGCTTGGTTATCTGATTTGCTTTCAAATTGCAATTAATAATTATATTTATAGAGTTTCTCAAAAAATAAAATAAAAAACAGGAAGCATCCCCCAGCAAGAGCTCCATTCTTCTATATAATATTAAATTGCCTCAACTAAAGACCTGTATCAAATTCACTTTCCTTACTAATTAACATGGTAGTTAGTTATTAAATTGAAATTTAAATGTAGTAATCAAATGTTTAGTTTGTAATTGTATTACATTAACCCTGATTAAGGATGTATTTATTGCTTCAAAGATTACATTAAAATGTAAATGCTACAACTGCTGATTGGTGGTAAATTATATCTATCAAGTGAAGCAATTATTAGTGAACTACAGTAACTGATCCAAAGTTTTTTCTATGTTTGTGAGTTCATGACTTCACAAATAAGTGAATGTGTTGTTTTGAAAAGTAAGTTTCAACATGGAAAATTAGCATATTTTTAATTTACAAATTCTATTTCTCTTCCCTAACACAAGTCATTAAATACAATAGAAAAAAATATTTATTGGATACGGACACAGAATTATGAAACAAAAATATAATTTTCAACACAAATATTTAGATCCTTTTTCTTTCTCAGCAAACAAGAGGGAAGTGTAATAATTATGAAGGCTTTGCAAAGGCAGTTTTGTGTTAAGTGTATCAGGATGTTTGATAAAAGAAAGAACTTAAAAAAAATACCTTTTAAATTACAACCAAACAAATCTTATAATATCATTCTGGGAAAAAAACTTTTACTATCTATCTAGTTAATTTGTTTTGGTTATAGTGTAGATTTCCTTTTTCTTTAACCTCATGTTTTTATCCAAACTAAATTTAATCAAGTTGCCTATGAAATAAGAAAATAAGTCACATAAGTCTCACTTGTTCATTATTAAAACAATAAAAGAGTGTTCTCATTTATAAGTAGGAGCTAAGTATTGAACACACATGGAAATAAATGTAGGAACAACAATGGACACTGTTAACTGCTAGATAGTGAAGGAAGAGGAAATAGGGTAAAAAAAACTATCTACCAGATACCATCTCACTACCAAGGTGATGATGGAATCCATACTCAAAACCTCAGCATCCCACAATATTCTCATGTAACAAATCTGCACATGTACCCCTGTATCTAAAAAATTGAAATGTAAAGTAAAACAAAGAAAAATAAAGAGAACAAAGCCTTTCAGTCAAATGAGAGCTAAGTGTTTAAAATCTATTGATGACTCATAGCTAAACATTTCTCAATCCAACCCCAGTAATTAGAAACCTGAAAAGATACTTCTCCTTTCTGGCACATTCTAGCCTTCTCTTTCCCCTTACTTGTAACATCTTCCTCTGATAATGAGAAATCTTGCTTTCATCTATTACACATTTATTTATTTTAAGAAACCTGCATATACTGATCAATTAATTTCAGAATTGCTAACTCTGCTAATATTAACCACTATTTTTTGGTCCTACTTCTTTGTAGTCAACCCTTTCCCTCTCTTTGTTCTCTACACCTAGTAAGGATTATTTTTTTTTCCCATCCCTATATAACATTAGCCTTTATTGAAATAGTAGTGTTGAAGACTTCAAGTACTATTGTAGATTTGTCTATTTCTCATCTGAGTTTTATGAATTATTATGTAATTTGAAGAATTGTTAGTAAATACTTAGTTGTTTATTATTATTTTCTTAAAAAAGAGACTCTAATATTATGTTTATTCCTCTCATATATTGTTCCATTGATAATATTCTTTGTTTTGAAATCTGTTGTGTCTGATATCAATGTAGATACTTTGACTTTCTTTTGGTTAGTGTTTGTATAGTATATCTTTTCCCATCCCTTTGCTTCAAACTAATCTATGCATTTATAATTAAAGTAGATACTTAGTATACAACATATAGTTGATTGTGGGTTTTATGATCCATTCTGACAGTAGTCTATCCTTAATTTGTCTCTTTAGATCTTTCATATTTAGGATAATTTATATATTTTGATTAAAATCTACCACATTGCTTTCTCCTTTCTGTTTATGTGTCTGTTCATATGTTATGAACAGATTTTTACATATGAACTCAATTTCTACATTTTCTATTTTTATGACTCTATTTTATCTCATGTGTATTTATTAACAAATTATTAATGTTTACATATGCATTTTTATTTATCAGAGCTACCTTCAAATAACATACTTCTCCACTTGTAGTGAAAATTTCTCATAATATAGTCCTGTTTCCTCCTTCTCATTATTTCACTATTGTTTGTATACATTTTACTTTTACATATTCTATATAAATGCACATTATATTGTTGCTATTTGAAGAGCCCATTGAAAGCATTCTTCATTATGTCTACTGAGTTTCATTCCTATCATTACCATTTGATTCTTTCTGCTGAAATTGCTCATCTGCTCTTACATGTTGTTCACCTTTTTCATTACAGTCTTCAACATATTATCCAGTTATTTTATTTCTCCCATAGATAGCTTGTCTTTTTTTGTTGTTGTATGTTTTGTTAAACACAGTAAAACAGAAGTAAGTAGGTTTATGGTTTAAAAAATGATTTCATCTTTTCATCTGCTATGCCTTTAGTGTGAAGATTTGCATTATTCTTGTAAAGGAGTTGGGTTATCTTTTACGTTTAATGTCACTAATCTCACTCTCATTGTATCACAGGCTTCAAATTGCTCTAACAATACATTGTATTCATTGTTTGGCTAGAATATTTTCTCAATTTCTCTTTTATCTTAGCATAAGGTCTTTCCTTTGTGTTATACTTCAGAGACAGTTTCTCTCTTGCCACTATCAGAGCAGTATTGTACTGTTACTTTTAGTTGATGCTTTCTTGACTGGTGGTAGAAATGGGAGAGAGGTATATTTTGATCAAGCCTCAATTTTAAGCAGGTAATTTGTTCTACATTCTTGAAGGTGAAAACTTATCAAGTGCCTCTCCTCCTCTTCCAACTCTGCATCTGGACCCAGCTAATATTCCTTTCATTTACTCAGTGATAATGGGTTTTTTGTTTGTTTTCATTTCTCAGCTACCATAAAGGCATCAATTTTTATTGTCATTTTCCCAGAAAACTGGGGCTCCTTTGCTTTGAGGAGGTAAGGAATAAAGGACAGGGAGAAGGTTTCTTTCTCTTACTCAGTGGCTGCTATTCTCCTTTCCTAAAGCTGGCGCTAAGTATGATGTAACTATTTCAGGCTTCTCCTGTTATTCTTTGATGGAGTAATTGGGGATAGCCTGAAAAAGAATACTCATCTCTTCACATGCTCACCATGGCCTGCCTTCAACCCTTACTAGTTATTCAATTCTTTTATCTCAATTCTTCTTATTAATGTCTAGCTGCATGATCTTGAGTAAACAAATACTTGCATCCCTCAGTCACTCTTGAGCCAGTTTCTCCCAGATTACAGCTTAGCTTATGGTTCAAAAAGAAAATGTTTACAATTTGTAGCTTATTTTGTTTCTTTCTTTTTTTGTGACTGGTTGATGATCTTTCCAGCTCTTTGAATTCCCCAGTAGAAACTGGAAATTAGGTTGATTTTAAGATCCACAAAATTCATTAGTTAAACCGAAGGACACTAACATTAACTGGCTCCTACAATATCAATATATCATATAGGAGACATGCTAAATAATTTGCATTTAGATCATGTTTAATATTTCTAAGATTTCCACTGTTCAAATAGGACACTGAACCCTGTGAAGGTGAGTCACTGCTTGGACAGTAAAGAGGTATTATGTTTGGAGCCCTTATCTGCCTAACCGGAAAGGGCTGTGGTGTTTGCCAATGTCCACAGCTGCTATTTTTTATGCATTAAAAATGGAGAAGATAAGAAAAGTCTTATTCAAAATGAGGTTTAATTAAAAGATTTACATATTACCAAGAATATACTACTGCTAATTTTGTTAGGATATCATTTATTAAAATACTACTCATTAGAGTCTGAAATCATGTGGCAATCAGTAGAAGGTACAGACTTCAATCTCAATTCTTAGATGCTCACAAAAAATCAGAAGTGAACAGCCCATGGCAGACGACTAATGTCATCATTTTACCTTTTGCCTCTCAACACATACACAGTTAGCAATTCTTTACCTACAAGAATAAAACACAGAATGCATGAATTAAATCTTGTATATTAGAGACATTTAGGCATTTCCATGGTATGAGAAAAAAGTATTTTGTGAATCAGTGAAACAATTTTATACTGACCTTCTAGTTACTTCCATAGAAGTGTCAATGATGTTCACAAAAAGAAAAACAAAAAAAAAACTTTATTCTGAGTGCTTTATCCTTTGACTTTTACCTCTAATAGAGTTGTTTATATAACATGTTTTTGAAAACACATTGCTAAAAAAAAACACATTGCTAGACTTTCAACATTTGTAAAGTTAAATAATTCTAAGAGATTTTTCTCTAAATCGGATACAATTTTATAACATAACAGTTACAGTGTTTCTGTTCTAAAGACGGACAAATTTAGAAATGTTCCAGCTGTCTTCAAAGCTCAAATTGCTTATTGGAAAGAACTATGTGACTAGATGTTTCTTCAAATTCATACTCAGAGAATCAGACATTGAGATATCTTAGAATGTGAAGATTTTCACCATGCAGAAATATCTTGACAGTATGTTGAGTGCTAACATTAGGAATAAAATAAAAACTTCAATATTTTCCAGAATCATAAAGTTAACACATTTGTTTGATAGTAGTCTAGGCCTGGTGCAGTGGCTCATGCCTGTGATCTCAGCACTTTTAGAGGCTGAGGCAGGCAGATCACCTGAGGTTGGAAGTTCCATACCAGCCTGACTGACATGGAGAAGCCCCATCTCTACTAAAAATACAAAATTAGCTGGGAGTGTTGGTGCATGCCTGTAATACCAGCTAATCATGAGGCTGAGGCTGGAGAATCACTTGAACCCAGGAGACAGAGGTTGTGGTGAGCCAAGATTATGCCATTGCACTCTAGCCTGGGCAACAAAAGCAAAAATCCCTCTCAAGAAAAAAAAAAAGGAGTCTAAGTTGAAAAGTCAAAAACTCTAATAATTTTCTTCATCACTGTTTGTGGTAGGATGAAAAATGATTCTCCTCCCCCCGCCCCAATATTTACGTCTTAGACTCTGGAATCTGTGTATGTTCCGTGTAAGGCAAAGTGTTTGTGGACCTGACTAAAGATCTTGAAGTGGGGTGGTTCTCCTGGATTGTCCAGGTGGATTATGAATGCAATCTCATTTATCTTTAAAAGAGGGAGGTATGGGGAGATTTGACAGGGCAGATAGATTTATAGATGCTCATTTTGAAGATTAGTGTGTTGTAGCTGGAAGCCAGGAAATGCTGGCAGCCACCAGAAGATAGAAAAGGCAAAGAATGGCTTCTCCCCTAGTGTTTCTGGAGATATTGCAGTCCTGATACTTGATTTTTGTTCAGTAGTATAGATTATAGATAGTTCTGGCCAACTAAGAGAAAATTAATTTCTGTGGCTTTAAGCCACATTTGTGGTACTTTGTTAGAGTAGTCAGAGGAAACTAATACACTATTTAAAAAATAACAGGTATTCAAAGCATAAGCATCTATAATTATTTCCAAAAGCGCCACTGTCCTGAATTAGCCTGAAATATTGGCCTGCTTTCATTCTGCTAAGAAGATTATATAAACTTAGAGTACTGCTATAAGCATCCATATGGTTAAGAGATAGTTGATGATTAGCTAGACAAAGTAATTGGATTTTACTTGGCTTAAGAACTGTCTTGAATTACATCTCAGATTAAAAAATAAAAAAAGAAATCCTAACTGCCTTTAACAGTAGATCATTTGTTATATTGTCTTATTTTCCTTTATAGATATTTTATTCTATTAAAAAATTATTTTACACCTATCATTTTCTGTTTCCCTTCAGAACTGGGATGTAAAATAAGTGTAAAATAATACTATGTTCCTTGCAGTGATTTTGTTACCTCAGATACAAAAACAACATAGTAATATGTACTAAATACAGAGTACTATAAAGGCCCTGGTAATATGAAAATTTTCAGACAAATTTTAATATTATCTATCCCTAAACTAATTGTCAATATATTAAAGATATAATTTGTGATCTTGAAAAGTATGCAGAAAGTGTTGAACAAATCTATTTTATCTTTTTAAATTTCCTTCCAAATGAATAGAGGTAATTTTAAATGGGCTATTTCTCCTCTTGTTTGCTCAAGAATAGTTTTGCTTCGCTTTTTATCAGAAGAAATGTATATAAGCCAGTTTTTATTTATTAGAATGAATGATCATAGGCCACAATAAATAGCTCAATCAAGTGGTTAGATGTGTTAACCTAGGCATTTACTGCTGCTACAGTAAAATTAATCTTGCTTGTATCTCAAGAAGTGCCAACAAAGCAAAAAATACACAGTGATGAAATTTTAAAATGAATATTTACATTAAGAGACTTTAAAAATAATATGATGTGCATTTTACACAATATTGGGATCCAAATTAAACAAAGCCTTAGCAAAACGCATATTTTAAAGATTACAAATATAGTGCTCTGAATAAGAACACTTTTTAGAATTGTGAAACCATCACAAGAGATCCTAATTTTTCAGATAAGTGCTAAAAGTAGGAAACAAAAATAAACTGAAATGACAGTAAATAGCTGTGAAAATCAAATACAATAGAATGATAATATAATGGTATTAGGAAACTAGAATGCAATAGAATTCTGAGTACCTTTTAGACCAGTGCTGCTTAAACCTGAATGTGCACTCCTATCACCTGAGGATCCTGTTAAGATGCATTTGCTAAATCCACGAGACTTCAGTGAGGCCTAAGATTCTGCATTTCTAACAAACTCCCAGATGCTGCTGGTGCTGCTGGCCTGTGGCCCAGCAGAGAAGTGTTAAGAATATGAGAAAGAAGAGCCTTATTTATTCCTTGTTACCTCATGATCTAAACTCGGTATGCAAATATCCTTGTGCTTCAGATTAAATGAAGCCTCAAGTGGAACAGCACATAATCAACACCCACAAAAGTATATAACTAGTGTTAATTGACTCCCAGTCCTCCTTATGTTAATTAAGATGCAAAGTATTATTTGGTTTCAAGAGAACAGCTCTCCCTAAATTCTCTGAATCCCCACAGCCTGACTTGAACTTTCAGGCATGTCCCTACCGGCACGCAGCTAAAGCAGCCTCATTAATCTCTCCAGGACTTTAAGAGAGTATGAAGAACTCTGAAAAAGTATCTGTCCATTGCAAACCACTGCATCCAAAGCAATTGTACTAAATTGTAATTTGTGTTAACATTAACTGTCATTTAAGATTCCTAAACAAAAAAGGAAAAAGAAAGCTTTACTCAGTATAATACAATACAAAAACATGGATTACAATTTTGGCTTTTAAAAAAACTATTCTGAATTTGGAACAAATTTTACTTTTATGAAAAAAATAGTGACATTTACAGAAACAATAATATGACTTATTTTTAACATATTTTTTGAGGTTATACTAGTGTCAAAGACATATTGAATGTTAACATCAAAGAACATTAAAGATAGTCCAGATTAAGAAATATTGGCCAGAGAGGCCAATTGATTCTTGCAGAGAATACTATACAGGGAGTTGCAGAACTAAGATCAGGTCCCAGGGATTGTGCTAATTTATTTTGAGTATCTCATCTTTGAATTATACAAGAACTTCAAGCTTGATTCTTCACTAATTTGAAAAGTCTCAAAATGAGAACATATCATATTTGCATATAAATCTGTAGTGGAGAAAGATTTTTAAGCATCAATTGATCATGCTGCCTGATACACCACAAACTCACCATGCCATATCAAAACCTTAAATTAAAATTTAATAATATATAAAGTGAAATTCAAAAAGTTTAAGTAGCTTTCTGCAAAATTTATAAAGCTGAAATAAGAAAGAGGGATCTGAACTTAGGTCTGTCTGACAAAGAACTTTCCAATTTACTCTGCTGCTTTTGCAAATAAAAAAAAAAAGGTAAGTAAAATAACATTTGTTTTATTCCATTGAAAATAATACTCAGAAAAGCATAACACTATTAAATAAATGTTAAATAAATTATTCTCTGACACAATAATTCCATGGTTACCTACCTGTACAGGTAGAGTCATTATACATACATATTTCAATCAGCAATTAGAAATACATATTATTGCTAAAAGGTTATTCACACTGTGAAATGTCTAAGCAATCAATGATTTGATAATATACATACAGGACATATAGGAAATCAAGTACTAATTACATAAAACATGAATATTTCATAAGATTTCCTAATTATTTCATAAGATTTAAGTCTGTTGATTTACTTCATTATGTCTGTTAGTGATTTGACATTTTTTTGAGCACTAAAGGAAGTTTGTGTTTCACTTTTAATTTTTTTGGTAAATTTTTTAGTAAATATTTACCAAGGAATTACTATAAATTAGATGATGGATTTTTAGCTACTGTAAAATGCACACTACTGATATCTCCTTTTCTTGCAATTTGAAATCCCTTTGATCTGAAGCTTAAAATCACGATTGTTTTTATGAAAGAAAAGTTGGTTCACATCAGATTGCCAGGTTAAAAATAAAATATCTTGTGAGAAAGTTCCCCACTCTGAGCAGAGGATTTGAGGCTTTATTTGGAATCCTAGTAGATGTCTTTTAATCTGTATTTATTGATTCCACTTGATTAAGGCCCTATGCGGAAACAATGCACTGGGATTACAGCTTCAAGAAAAAAAGCCTGCACTGATTTACACTTGAATATCTTTCCAGGTGAACTTTTAGTTTGGCATTCAAATAAGTTTCTAAGTTTGTTTTGACCTTGCATTTTTCTCATTCTCATCCATATGGATGGGTGCGTGTTCCTGTGTATGGATTCACTGTCCCCAGTGAAAGTTTTCTATGAATGTTTTTATCTGTATAGAATATTTTATATTCACCTTTTAAGTTAAATATGCTTTATTTTAAATTTCAATATTTACATTTGAGGCCACATTAAAAAAATATGCATTCTAATGGTACAATACTTACTTGTGTATTTAACTTTGAATTATTTTAATTTTGCAATTCACCAATAAATAATAGCAAAAGATCCTGATAATAAATGTCCATTACTTTCACTTTTAACTATGTAAAATTAGTAAGTTTTATTAATAAAAGATATTTATGAAAAATCATACATGCAGGATTAATCTTATTGTGATATAAAAACAAACAAAAATTTCTAACAACCACCAGATTATCACAAAAATTGCGTAGTAAAAATAAATCATTCACCATATTACTGCCAAAAACATAATGGGCTCGGTTAGATTTTTGGAGAACTGAAAATAGTTAAAATTTATATAGGGTTGATCCTATTCCTGAAAGCCTCAGAAAGTACTAGAGACAGAGGTCAGGATTCTGTTTTACTCTGCCAAGTTGTGCTCATCCCTGATGAGCTGCAGGTTCCATCATTGAGATCTGAGCACATATTAATAGAATGACACTAAGTTTTTGTTTGGGCTTTTGTGTTGGTTTTAACTATGCCACAGTGAAAGTGGTGGTGGTGGTGGATGGAATTATGCCTAAAATGGGGAAAGAATGAGATTTAAAAAAAATAAAATTATGAAATAGTGAAGTTTAGAGACAAGAGTTTTTCAGGAAGAGAAATGAAGAGCTTCCAGTATCTGAATTTTGTACATTACATATGTACAATCAGTGTCTCAAGAATATGCCCTGCTTTAATGAAATAGCCATAAATGTGTAAGGTAAACTCAGCATTTCAAACACACTGGATTGAAACAAATATATATTCCAAAATATATCCAAGAAAACCTCCTATCACATTGTGACCTGAAATCTTAGTTTCCTCAAAAATCTAAGCCACTGTTAACTTTAGAGGCCTGCCTAATTTCTTAAAGAACTGTAAACGTTTTCATAGTAACAGATCTTTACAGTGTAGTGACATGCATAGTGCACAAGAGAATGTTATTTTACTGAATACATTGATTTGATTTATAATTTTTATCACCAATGATCTATGAGAAACTCATCATAGTAATACATATTTTTTTGAACAGTATCTTGGTGCAAGAACTCACTTATATCAATTATATCTTAGCTGTGTGATTTATATATATATTTGCATTTTAGGTTCTGGGGTACATGTAAAGAACATGCAGGAATGTTGCATAGGTACATACATGGCAATGTGGTTTGCTGCCTCCATCCCCATCACCTGTATCTGTCATTTCTCCCAATATTATCCCCCCCCAACTCCCTAATCCCCACAGTCCCTCCCCTAGCCCCCCACCACAGACCTCAGTGTGTGATGCTCCCCTCCCTGTGTCCATGTATTCTCATTGTTCAACACCTGCCTATCAGTGAGAACATGCGGTGTTTGATTTTCTGTTTTTGTGTCAGTTTGCTGCGAATGATGGTTTCCAGGTTCATCCATGTCCCTACAAAGGGCACCAAAAGAGAGCCCGCATAGCCAAGTCAATTCTAAGCAAAAAGAACAAAGCTGGAGGCATCATGCCACTTGACTTCAAGCGGTGTGATTTTTGACTAGTCACAACTTCTTTGTTGTTTACTTTTGTCTACTACAAAATGAAGATAACATTTAACGTGCTCCTTTTGTGTATTCACTAAAAAATCTTGCATTAAATGACTTTTTATCTTTCCATGTTTCATGAAAGACTTAAGGTGTCTTATGAAAATACGCTTTATACCTAAAGGTAAAATAGTGCTGGACTCATAGTTGATATTCAATAAGTAACTGCTTTATTAATGCAAAAATAAGATAGATAAAGCAGGCATGAAGAGGTGTTGAAGTATGATGTACAGTTAACTAAAATGCACAAAATGCAGATGCTACTATACAATTGGTAGAGATAAGCTCCAAATTAGTTTCAGGTTTCCAACAGTGGAAACATTACAAAAATATATAATTGACGAATGATTTACTAGGTTCAGGCCATAATTTCTCACATCTGTGTTCAAAGCATGGAAACTATATAATACAATCTTTAATATCACTGCTAAAGTATGTACAGCAGCAGTCTCTTTGGATTAGCTTTTTGGATGCTTCATTTTAAGTAGCACCTTCTCACTGAAATGTGAGGCAGACAAAGAAACCCAGAAAAGTTAATGAGATGCAGTTCAGATACCTGACTGCCTTATCACCTGAATCAATTAATCAATGGATTAATGAATGGACTTTAAGCAAGTAAAGGAAAAAAATGGACTATATGTCCTTTTTAAAACTGAGTTGAAAGCATATTGTTATGGAAATGGTAAAGGTTTGAACCTTGCAATAATGAAATTAAGTAATGTGTTAAAAGACTATCCTTTCCCCATTGTACGCTCTTGGGGACTTTGTGGAAGGTGAGTTGATTAGCATGAGATTCTAGCTCACAGTGGTTTGAATTTGCATTTTTCTAATGACCAGTGATGTTGAGCTTTTAATCATATGTTTGTTGGATGCATGAATGTCTTCTTTGAGAAATATCTATTCATTCCTTTTGACAACTTTTTAATTCTTTTTTTTTATGCCTTGTAAATGTTTTCAAGCTCCTTATAGATGCATAATATTAGACCTTTTTCAGATGCAGAGATTGCAAAAAGTTTCTCTCTTTTTTGTTGGTTGTTCACTCTGATGATAGGTCTTTTTTTTTTTCTGTAAAGAATCTCTTTGGTTTAATTAGATCCAATTTGTCGATTTTTGCTTTTGTTGCAATTGCTTTTGGTGTCTTCATTATCTTTGCCGACATCTATGTTCTGAATAGTATTGCCTGGATTTTCTCATAGGGTATTTATAGTTTTGGGTTTTACATTTAAGTTGGTGATCCATCTTGAGCTAATTTTTGTATATGTTGTAAGGAAGGGGTACAGTTTCAATTTTCTGCATATAGCTAGTCAGTTCTCCCAGGAACATTTATTAAATAAGGAATACTTTCCCCATTGCTTGTTTTTGTCAGGATTGTTAAAGATCAGATGGTTGTAGTTGTATGGCCTTAGTTCTGTGCTCTCTATTCTGTTCCACTGGTTGATGTGTCTTTTCTTGTACCAGTACCATGCTGTTTTGGTTACTGTAGCCCTGTAGTATACTTTGAAGGTGAATAATGTGATGTCTCCAGCTTTGCTCTTTTTTCTTAGGATTTCCTTGGCTAGTAAGGGTCTTTTTCCATTCCGTATAAATTTTAAAATAATTTTTTCTAGTTTTGTGAAGAATGTCAATGCTAGTTTAAAGGAAATAACATTGAAACTACAAGTTACTTCAGCAGTATGGCCATTTTCATGATATTGGTTCTTTCTATCCATGATGGTGGAATGTTTTTTCATTCGTTTGTGTCATCTCTGATTTCTTTGAGCAGTGGTTTGTAGTTCTCCTTTTAGAGATCTTCGCTTTCCTTGTTAGCTGTAATCGTAGGTATTTTATTGTTTTGTGGCAATTGTGAATGACAATTTATTTGTGATTTGGCTATTTCAGATGTTTGAGAAGGAAAACTCCAAAATTACAGTATCCATGATAAGTTATCATAAGTAAAATATGGATAATATGAACAAAATACTGCCCTCTCCCACAAAGAATAAATCTCCTTAGTCTTGCTAAAACTTAGAAGACTTAGTCTTGCTAAAAACTTGCAAAGAATGTTCGCCTGAAGATCAATTACAACCAAAATGGAGGGGCCCCTTGAGGTGTTATTGAGTACTTCCACTCCTGTAACACGTCAGGGAACAACTAGTTGGATATATCAGTCCAGGAGAACACCACAACCTACATTTGTGAGCCTATTTGAGAAAATTAAATTTAGATAAATCCAGAAGCAGAAAAACTAATGCAGTGATTAGTAGAGTTTGGACTATGTAGAAAGCCAACATAAGCAATATAAAAACTATTTTGCTTATTTATTTCTGGTGATAATAACAAATGTTTTTAAATGTAAAAAAGAGATATGCCCGTCATCATACACTCTCATTTTATTCCAAAATGAAAGTTCCTTGAATGAAACACTTTAAACTGCATAACAGCAATTGAGCAAATGAAATTGAGGATATGTTTAATAAATTAGACATTTATTAAATGTATAATTATGCAAAATTCCCTCTAATTATGGTACACAGAATATTGCATTTTCTCTATACCCTAAGAGTTTATAGTCAAGATGGCAAGGTTCACCTAAACAAAGATGATACAAAATACATTGAATAAGTAGGAGTACTAAACTAAAGATTAAATTCATGGTGACATGTAATTTTATTACATATTGTTTGTCAATAGAACAAATTTGCATAAGACAGAGGAGAGGGTAGTAATACTGAAAACATAGAGAAACATTGTTTTTCAAAGTATGTTTACTTTATCTTTAAAAGACAGAAAATAATTATTTTTGCTTAAACAATTCTTAGACGATAACTTTAATTTTAACAATTTTGCATCCTCTGTCTTTCACTATACTGTATTGAGTGATTATTCTAATAAAATTTCATGGGTAATATTGACACTGAGTTTTCAGCTTAGAGAGTTCTGCTTTCACAGATATATTCTGTCAACATTTTATAGCAAAACTGCATTGTCTTTTAATATGGAGTGTCACTGTGCATACATTCAAGACTTATCTAGTGTTTGACCTGGTAGAAGTGGAATGACGTATTCAGGCTCACATCATTAAAAGTCTTTCCTTGTTCTTGAAATGAATTACTTAACAAAGGTGTGTCCCACTGGCAAGTTTACTATATTAATTTTTTGATTGTATTATTTTCTTTAATACTACATGTATAGGTTTTCACCTATTGAAGTTTTTTTCTACACAAATTAAAATTACTTTCTTTGCTTTTTTCCTAGTCACATCCATCTACCATGGATGCATAGTAGATAAAACAATGCTGGAATCTGGATGACTGAGTTTGAATTCTGGCTACAGAATTTGCACACTTCTAAGTAAATTATTTAAATTTTCTCTGTCTCAATTTTTTTCAATCATAAAATGAAGAAAATATCAGTATTTTATAATTGAGATTTTATGTGGATGAAATAAATTCATACATGTTTGATCCACTTTGAATAATCTAGACAAATATTAGGATCTTAGTTTATGAAAAGTGAAAAGTGTTACTATGCCGACTTGCCTCTTGCCTCACCTTTGTCTGTCCTCCATATTGATTACTGTCTACTACTAGTCATCTCTTTCTTTTCCTTCCTCTCATAGTGCTACGCTTTTATGACTTTGTAGCAGGTCAGATTCATTTCTCAGCTCCTTCTTTGTTTTTGCCATTAGTTCTTACTTCTTCAGTGGTGTAGTTAGGATATTCACTTTGTTTCTTTAGACCTGAAACCTCATTCTGTGATTATACCATTTGATATTTGAATTATGCTTATTGAATCATTTTAATATTAAGTTATTCAATAAAGCGATAAATTGATAAAGAATTTTCTTCTGTTTTTTGTGTTATATTTCATTTATAAATTGGTGCAATAACATTTCCTTCCTTCCTTTCTTCCTTCCTTCCTTCCCTCTCTCACTCCCTCCCTCCTTCTCTTCTGAAGTGTTTGCATAGTTAAAATTCCATATATTTTTGTGTGAAATTTCTTCTTGTTTTTAATTTGTTATTTTATCTCACTTATGGTTATACGTTTTTTCGTTTTTTTGTTTTTTGTTTCTTTTAGAATTTCTGGTTGCACTAGTACCACATGGGTGGATTCTACTTGACTCTCCTCATTATCAAGATCTGTGGGCCTTCTATTTGATTTGTAGTTGACGGGCTAGGTAAAGTGCACAATCTACTTTTTAAGGGCGAGTATACAAGGAGTTATTAGAGGAGTCAATAAAGACAAATTGGAGTAGGTTGGGCTGTTGTTTTGCTGGCAAACCTGGGCTTGGGCATTCTGGTAAAATTTTATTAAATATCTTCTAAAAGGAGTCACACCCATGTGGGTAGGATACCCATAACATGCTTTCCTGTTTAGGTAGGTTGAGTCATGAGGTATTTTCTCCTTTCTTGTTTGCTTGGTGCTGATATATAGATACAGATAATGTATTGATATAGACATCATGTTTTTGCTCATACCTTCTTGTGTTAGGAAAAAAAGTTTTTATGTCTTGCCTTTATTTTTTACCAAGAAGACAACTGAATCTTTTCAAACTGCCCAATACCAGTTATTGACAACATGTAATTAAAATTTATTGGCAATAAGTATATAGAATTTCTTTTATTATGATTCTATTTATTAATATGATTTAGAATCAATGCTAAAACTAATGGGTTTAAGACAGCAAAATTCTAATATAAAATATATTTTTAAACAAATTATTATATATACTAACATATTATTTTAGCTAGACTATTTGGCATTCAAACAATAAAATGAAAATGTAAATAGCTCCTGTATATAAAAATAAGAAAACATATATGCACTACATATACACCGTATTTTAGTGGTAATGTTGCTTACTTTCTGTTAAGATTGATTTATTTTAATTATTCTAGTTCTAAATATTGTCTAATCTGCACAAATTAAGAGGATTCATATGATATGTAACTCACATTTCTGATAACTGTTAACATAGTGGTATTAGCAACTGGGTATTCGGTATTAAAAGAGTAAGTTTCAACTTGTCTGTATTAAATTATCCAATAATTTCTATTTTTTGCTTCAAAATTGGAAATTTTTACATTCTCAAGCTAAATTCAAAGCTATAATTAAGTAAGATAAAGATTAATGAGATTTTAGAAAAAGATTACTCACAGCACAAATTATCTTCAGTATAGCTATAGCTGAGTGTTTTGGTCAATAGTGAATTTTAAAGTAACAATTTTGGAGCAAATCATAATAACTCTTATTTGTTTTTAGCTAGGGATGAGCTATAGAAACAGATTTCCAGTTTCAAAATGACAGGAACTTCCATGAGAAGAAAGCATATCGATTCATCACTGAACATCCTCATTATTTTAATCACTCCTTTGTGACTAGATTGGAAGTGTGGCCATAGCTTCAAGCTGACACAAATGTTGATTAGATGCAAAGTAATTAAAGTTAAATAGGGTGGCAGGTTGTCAGCACTTACTCTCTCTGCTTCCCAGTACTTATTGTACAAGGCCCCAGTTCCAACGCAGCTTATATAATGCTTACAGCATAATAATGATTTAGGTGAGGACACTCGCTCTCACATTCAGGCTTGATTTACTGCTTGAGCCAAAATAACTCCTTTTAGAATGTCTGGAACAGCAGGTTGTCCACTAATATGCATAGCAATGAGTTCTATTTTTAAAGTCTCTGCTTCTCAGCAAGTGATGTGTTTCTCTAAAGATTCACAACTGGAAGCATTGTCCTGCAGAAAAATCCTTTACACATTTCTTTTCTATTAATTCACAAGCCAACTTAACTGTTAGATGCCAAAATGATCAGATTTTGTTCCAAAATGTATGACTATAGATTGAAAAGCTCCTACTGAAAATTAAGAATGCAAACAAACTGTGGTAACAAAATGAATGGTTGATATATTTTCACTGTTAGGTACTGTGTAAATATCTACTAATTCAATTAAAAGTGAGGAAACCCTTTGGCTGTACTGTATAATGTGGTTTTATATTTTAAATGAGAGGGGAAAAGACATCATCTTAAAAACAGTGTATGAAACTTGTCCTTTTGGAAATGTTTTCTGTTATTAATACTTTCATGTCTAAAAATTATTTTTCTTTTTGGCTTGATAATGTTGTAAATCAAATTACTAATGAAAGAAATAGTCTGTATGCAGTGCACGTGTGCACACAGACAAACATAAAATCTCAAATATAGACAGATGAGTTAATTGTACTCTGCAGTTCATACATGACAAGTTGCCTTGTTCTGTACTAGAAAACATCTTAGTTCTACTTCGGGTTTTTTTTCTTCTCTAATTTATGTTTCATTCCCTTCATTCCTATATGAATCAACTTTCATTTGATAAATATATGTGAATGAATATACATATATTATTGTGATCTAAGTAGGCTAGCATTGGTGTGTATGTTCAATGCCCATCAATTGTAGTATAGTCCCTCTAGATTGTTTTATGTTTCTTAGATTTTATAGTACAACGTTATATTCTAAAGATCTGATCATTTTGTTACACATCAGGGATAATATTTCTTATACTTAACAGTTCATGTCATGAGCACTATACAGTCGAATTGATGATTGAAATACACAATAGTTGAGACTATCTATTTAATAGCCTACTGGCTGAATATTAGGCCTGTTGCATGAACATTATATAAATTCAACAAAGACTGCCATATTCCATTACAATAATTTGGTTTTATATGCTGCAACTATCTTATCTGAATTTTTAAACTATTTTTTCCCTCTCTTAACCAACCTGCTGTAGAATAGAATTTCTTAATGGTTCATAGCATCTTTTTTTTTTCTTTTTTTGCATCGCGCTTAAAAATATCTTTTTCAACCCTACAATTGTAAATATACTACCCTTTTTTATTCTAAGATATTTGTAATTTTGTCTCTCACATTTAAATCTTCATTGATTATTAATTGATGTGTGTATATGATGTGAGAAAAGGGACTGAGTTCAGTATTTTTTCGTTATTCATTATAAGCTTAAAAACTCTACCCAGTGATTTGCAATGCTACTTCAGTCATGGTTTCCCTTTGTATTCCCTTTATGTCATTGCCTTGTTCTTCAAGAGGGAACACTACTGATATTCACCATTAAGTATAATACTTGCTGCTGAAGTTGTTGCTGCTGTTTAGCTACTATAATTCTGTGTGGACATAAAAGTTCTCTCTTTTTTCCCCTTTTGCCAGACCCACTTACTCTGTTATCCAAGCAGGAGTGCAGTGGCACATGCAGGGCTCACTGCTGCCTCAACCTCCTAAGCTCAAGCATGTCTCCTGCCTATGCCCCTCTAGTAACTGGGACCACAGGTGTGCACCACCAAACCCAGCTAATATTTTTTTATAACTTTTTTGTAGAGATGAGATCTCACTATGTTGCCCAAGCTGGTCTCAAACTCTGGACTCCAGTGATCCTTCCACTTTAATCTACCAAAGTGCTGGGATTACAGGTAAGAGCCACCATGCCTGGCCTCTATTCTTAATTTACTAGGAATTGTGGTTTTATCATGACTATTGAATTCAGTCATATGTTCTCTTGATCTCTATTGGCATGATAATGTAAGTGTTGCCTTTAATATATTACTGTAGTAAACTTTATTCAGTGCTTTTCTAATATTAAACCAACTTCAATCTCTGGGAACAAACTCATTTCCAACTTTGTCAAAATGCATTATTGTTTTTTAAAAATATATTGCTTGTCTAGGTTCTCCAATTTTCAACTAATGTTTTTGCATCAGTATAAATTGATGAAATTTGCTTTTCATGTATAATCTTTATTAAATTTTAACATCAGGTGTATGTAAACTCTATAAAATTAGTTGGAATTTTTAAAAATTCTATAATTAGGAGATAATTGGGATTATATTTTACTTGAGAATTTTATTGTTCACACTAGTAAAACTCTCTAACAAGTTTCCATTGTAGAGAGGTTGGACACATGTTAGACCTGCTCCTTTTTTGGTCCAAACTTCCTAAGCCCCCGTTCATTTATTCCATTTTCTCGCTATGACTCTCTAAAGACATTTTCTCCAAATCTATCTTCCTTGTGATTATACTTGAGCTATGTTTTTAAAAATCTGCTACTTAATGACATTCTTTTTATTTTTTATTTCAAATATTTTACTATTTTAATTTCTAAATTTGCTCCTAATTCTATTGTCTCCAACTCATATTTCATATTCCTATTGTATTTTTGTAATGTGTTAGGAAGAATGTATATATTGCTGTTCTGATAATTGTAATATATCTAAAGATTTTAAAACTAACTCTGCTTTAATTTCCTTAGCTGCAAAATGTAAATAAAAGCACTGTATGTGATTTTTGCAAAATAAGAAACATAATATTACATATATTATTAGTATAATTAAAATATTATAATAGTCCATTGTCTAACAATATTCACGTCAGTTATTTACAAATGTTCGGCTCTATTATAATTTTGTAAACTAACTTTAAAAAATTCACTTAGTTACTTAGAAACATTGCCAAATGTTTCAAGTTATCCTCATATCATGAAAATAAGAATAAGATAATTCATTGTAACTGATCATTTGCAAAACATTATTCAAGGTACTAAAAATATAGCACTACTCTCCACCCTCCATGATTCCACAATCTAGATGAAATATAGGGCATACACCTGTAAAAAGAGTAAGCCACAACCTAAATAAACCATGTTATCTGCCAAATTAACCAAGATGGTTTTAAGGACTAACATTGTTCAAAGGAAGGAGAAATGCTATAGACTCTTATGGCTGAGGAAGAATTTAAGGGAAGTATGACTCTCAAAAAACTTACTGTTGTAAACTTCTTAGTGTTTGTAAAATACTGTAATATTACTTGGAGGTAAAAATGGGTAACCTAAAGATAACTTTTCATTCTCAAGAGAAACCATTAGGATATAATAGTTGTAGCTAAACTTCAATATAGAAAAAAAGAAGTGTAAATAAAATACACAATACTGAACATAAGGCAGAAAAGGAAGGAGAAACAGCAAAGTTGGATAAATATAAAACAAGAATTTATGACAGATATGCAGCCAAATATGTCTATAATCACAACATATAAAAATACTTAAATTGCATTCAGAGATTAAACAGAATAATAAAACAGTATCAACTGCATGCTGTTTAAATGTATACATATAATCTTTAAGTATAAAAATGTACTTAAAATAAATTTACATTGACTTTATGAAAAAGTTAAAAGCTAACAAAAGGTACTCCCCCAATAAAAACAAATAGAATGTAATACTGTGTCTTTTAAGAGAATATCTCACTATCATAAAGATTTCAGTTTTCAGTAAATGTATAAATTTAATTCTACCCTATGTTGAGTGCAAATTTCATGTGAAAATAGTTTTAAAATCAGAAGGAGATAATGCAGACTTTTCCTAATCAAAAGTTTTCCTATTAAGAACTATGAAGAATCTGAGATTTTATTTTGCTTTCAAAGCAAGAAGAGAGTTTACCACAGCTTCAAGATGATGGCAGAAAGCACAAGAATCCTAGATCAGAAACAAAGGGTGTTAACACGCATAGTAAAAGCAGTTGCTGGATTACTTATGCTTCCTTGTACCAGTTACTTGAGTTCTGGTCCCTAGACAGTGACACAAAGAGGGCCAGATGACAAACACATAAGCAGTTGGTTGTATTACAGAAGGGAAACCCTGACTTAAGGGAACAAGGATATTTTATAATGGGCAGTATATTTGTCTATTCTTTGTTCTGAAGGGAGAAATTATCTTTGAGCGGAAAGCATGCCTACCCTTTGCTTAATAAGAGGGTGCTAAGTCCATCTTTCAAGGTTGTCTTATAAGCATCATTTAAAAATAGTCTGGAACATAAAGGCCATCTTTCATTCATATTTAAAACTTTTAATCTTGATATAATGTCAAAGTAACTCTCTTACAGTTTCACTTTCATGTAGATTTACCAATTATCAAATTTTTACATTTACCTTCGCTCTCTCTCATAATTTTTCTTGTGCTCTCTCCTTCTCCCACTCCCTGTATCTGTCTCTATTTCCATATATTTTCTCACCATTTAAAGACATCTTAAAGATATAGTGCTACATTATCTCTTAATACTTTATATCCTGAATATAATCATATTTTACAGTATGACTTGAACACTCTGACCCTTACCACTTTCATTTTCCTAAAAACTTTATTTTTAGTTCAGGTAATTGCAATTCATACATATGTGTATGTATATATATGTGTATGTATATAAATATATATAATATATAATTTATATATACTTGTATATATTATATAAATTATATATGTTAAATTCTCAAAATAATATTTGTAGTAATTTTAAAATGACAAATGTATTCGCATCGTTATATAGATGATAACTGAGTTCTTATTAATCTTGAATTGCTTCAGAATAATGAAGATATTTTAAACAATAACAAATATATTAACAGAAAAGAATTGATCATATTCTATCAATGAAACATAAATTATTTTCTTTGAAATATCTGCTAAAATGATGTAGCACTATGTAATAAAATTTGTAACTAAATGACTTTTATCTACAAAGTTTCAAAATATTCAAATTATATTACGTATCAAATTACAGATATAATACAAATAAGAATTATACAGTAGTACTGAGATAGAAACTTGAAAGGGCCACTTCTTAAATACATAATTTTGTTTTACACTTTATGACAAAATAACCATCCTGCAATTTACCCATTGTACTGCTACAGGGAGAAGAAAATAAAATAATACTAAAATGGAGAGCAAAGTAAACATGGATTAAATTGTTTGTAATATTTATAAGTTAACTGAGTGTAGAATTCTTTTCACCAGTGGTTGAGTGCAACTGCTCTGAATTTTTCAGGGAAATATTAAAATAACTGTTATTTGAAGCTTTTCTATCATTAGAGGAAAAAATATACACAAAAATAAAAATGAAAAATAGATTTATTTTACTTTTCAGCAAGTAAGTATGGTAATTGGGGGAGCAGAAGCAAATTTAACAATTTAAGTCAAGTGTGGGGTAAATGAAGTATCATTTAGATATTTCTAAACTCTTTTGAGAATATGTTATTTCCTTCTACAGACATTGTGCAGACCATAAGAAATAATATTATGGTGTGTTTTCAGTATGAACAAGGCAAAATGTAAACATATTTTTTTCACATTTCAGACACTCTTCACCTTTCCAACTAATACAGATGTTTGTATTAATATCTATATTCCTAATTAATTATGAGTCTTTGGAGACCAAGGAAGATGTTTGCCCCCCAAAAAGCAAACATCAAGGCTTTCTTTCTAAGATAGAATAGATATAGTGGCCTGATATTATAAACCATATGAACAGTTATTTTTAAAAAGCTAGAGGTTTAAATTTATATTTGGGATACCAGCAATCAAACCTTGTTTCTATAAGGCCAAGTCTTATCATCTGTACAACGTCATGTTCTTTAATTCTAAGGAAACATTTTGTGAGATAAATTGGTTGATTAACATAAATGAGCCATCTAAAAATACTCTTTGAAGTATTTATAATGACTTATGAGATTATGATTGATTAAAATTACCTTGTTTACCTGATTTTTTTCACTAAATCCAAGCACAGGAAACCTTAAAAAATGATGAACATGTATAATTATGAATGAG
The DNA here is from genome assembly GCA_963573385.1 of Cacajao melanocephalus. Taxonomy (NCBI): domain Eukaryota; kingdom Metazoa; phylum Chordata; class Mammalia; order Primates; family Pitheciidae; genus Cacajao; species Cacajao melanocephalus. The sequence goes on from CAUYLG010035575.1 coordinate 32,526, forward strand.
GGGATAATTAAAACAATGTACAGGGAAATAAAAGTTGACTGCACAAAGAGAAATATAAATGATAGGTAAGTAAATATATAGACAGGTAGGCAGGTAAATAGATGATAGATAGATAGATAGGTGATTTGCATAGATAGATGAATAGAAGGGAGGGAAAGACAAAAAGAAAGAAAAAGAAAGACAAAGAGAGGCTAAATAAACTGGGAGCACAGATATGTTGAATAAATACTACATGTTTAGAGTCCTATTTAATTAAAGAAATTATCAGTCAGTGCATTTTCACTGTGCCCTCTAACACTATGTCCATATAGTCTTCTAGATCATGCAATCATTTAATAAATAAATGTGTGTGTGTTTGTGTGTGTGTCTGTGTTTTGTGTCTGTTTGTTTATTGGCAATTAGTCCATTGATTGGCGTGATGCCTTGCTTACAGTCAGAGCTCAGAAATATTTTTTGAGATAAATGATAGGAAAATTCCTAGACATACTTAACAGTTATACTAAATTTTCCAGCCTCCTTTTCCTAACAGCCTTACTGGGAATGTGGCCCTTTACTGAGGAAAGATCTTTCTCCCACTTACTAACACCACCTTTCACTTGATGTTTTCAACTCTCTATAAAACTCAAGTCCTCTTTGTTGCAAATGATGTTGAGAAATTGGAAAGTCCCACCATAAAACATAGCCCATTGATTATCACTCGCTGACCCCACTGATAAATTCTACACTTAAATCTTTCCTCTAACCCTGTTCTCAGACTGCCAGAATGAACACACCCTGCAATGCTAGTCATTCATAGTCCTATCATTTCTCCAACTATGTGCCTGCTATACCTTGGGCATCACTGTGGTCATATTATCATCCATTATTGATCTACCTCTATAATTTTAATTACCAGTATTAAACTCTGATCGTGACATTATTTTATTAGTTTTTGTTTGTTTGTTTTTCACTTTTTCAATGTGTTTTTTAATTCCATTTAGATATCTACACTATTGTATTGCTATTTCCTTTTAGTATATCAGACCTCCTTGAATGATTGCTGATTGCAGTGTAATTTCATAATACCTTAGATCCTATCTTTGGTCTTTAGGTTGCTCTCTCATAATTATCGTTTACACTCTTCCATCTCTAAGCTTTGACATATGCATTTGCCAGAACAATGTTACTACCTCTTCGACAAATATCTTAACATTATCCACCTCCTATCTAATCTTTCTATAGCTAAGAATTGCTTCTGGTTTTTTTTGAAACATCAACAAGGTATGTTTCACTATTGTCGTTTTTCTCTCTTCATAAAATGAAATTCCTACATCTTTTACCTCAGTAAGTCCTGCTCGTCTCTTTAGATGCAAACCAACATTCACTTTGTGCTATAAACTGAATTGTGTCTTTTCCAAAATTTGTATGCTGAAGCCCTATCCCACAATGCTACTGTATTTGAAGACAGGGTCTTTAAGGAAATAATGAAGGTAAAATAAGGTCATATGGGTGAAGTCCTGATACAATAAAATTACTGTTCTTATTTTTAAAAAGATACCAGAGAGCTTGCTCTTAATGCTCTTTGGCTTTCTCTCTCTCTCTCTCTCTCTCTGTCTCTCTCTCTCTCTTTCTCTCTGTCTCTCTCCCTGCACACACAAATAAGAGGTCATGTGAGGACACAGTGAAATGGTGGCTGCTACAAGTCATGAAGAGAATCCTCACCAGAAACCAATCATGCTAACACCTTGGCCTTAGAATTCTAGCTTTAAGAATTGTGAGAAAACAAATGTCTGTTGTTTCAACCCAATCCATGGTAGCATGAGCAAACCAAGATACCTTGTTCAGAAAGTCTCCCATGATCATATCTGAATGTGAAATATCCCCCATCTCTGTGTTCACAAATATCTTTATTATTACATTATCTTATTTGCATTCTCACAGAAGCAGATACACAATAATTAGAGGGTAGGCTTTTTATGTGAAATTAACCCCAGGAACATGATCACAGAGTAGGGAAGTGAGACACACAAAAATGGAGTCCTTATAGGTTTATGAATTTTTAGTTAACACTGTAGGTGACTGAAGCTTAATTTTGCTTAGGTATCCTGAGAGTCAATATAGAATATACTCATGAAAATATTCAGCTCACACCAGTTATGAGTAGAGTGTTGCAAGGTGAAGTTGTTAATTACCCAACACTTCTGACCTGTCCTTCTCCCAAGCAGAGCAAGCACCAGCAACCAGAGAGACACATTAGGTACAAACTGGAAGTTACTCCGTGGAAGTCAGCCAGTCACAGAAGAAAATGACAGGCACTAAAGGAGATACGTGTGATGAATTAATGGTGTCTGCTCAATGCATTTAGGATGATGGATTTTAATTATTTTTGTGCGTGAGCATGTCCCCTAATTGAAAAAATATATATGTATTGGACATATATGTGTATACACACACACACACACACACACACACATATATATACATACAAATATATGTTTTTAATCAGAAGACCAATGTTTACTCATAGTACCTAGTTAAGTAGTCATAAAATAAATATTTATCCAACAATTAAGAACAAAATGTCCATCTCGCATCTCCCTAGGGCTTTCTAATTATGTCCGTACCAACAGTGCATTGAGTATGCTGGGTCATTATTTCAAGAAATATTTATTAATTAGAAATGCTATTATATAAGAAGCATGAATATATCTAAGTGATGGTACAAAAATAACTCTTGGAGACAATGAAAATTCACTTTTATATTTCAAAAGGAAAACATATATAAGACTTTGACATGTTGATATTTTAAAAAGGAATATTTGTTGCCTTCACATGTCACTGTGCTGCAAAACAGAAAAGTTTATATTTAAAAGAGTTTCATCTTAAGTTATTTTATTTGTGTAAAGTCTGTGGAGAAAGAAGCTTTGACTTTTTAAAATTCAAATAATATGAATAAAATCTATACTCCAAAATATGTGTTGGTATATTGTATATTATAATTATAATGAAAGAATGACATGTTTAGAATATGTAAATTTGAATCTCTTTATCAGCTTACAATAAGAAAAGTGTCCATGTGGGATTCCAACAGGAGAAATGAAAATTCCTCTGCTGAATTTGTCATGATCAATCTCTGTATCACATCAATCACCAAAGTTTAAAACCTTGTACATATATGTCAATTATTAAAATTGGAGAACAGTTACTCTAGTATCAGAAATTTCTGACATTCTGCCAGTCAGGTTCACATTTACACAGCAAACTCTAGTATCTAATTCAGTCTAATATGTAAATTACAAAAAAAAAGAGTTTGTAGAGCAAGTGAAGAGATTGGGGAAGGTAACAAAATATGCCAATTTGAGTAGTGTTCCAGGTATTAATTCATTTGCACCTATATATAGAGTGTAAATGTATACTGATTTATTATAGGAATAAAAGTATCTTGCATTTTGGAATGCTTGCTTATATTGGATCAGTGAATTACTTAAACAAATGAGTGAGGTGTCACATAAACTACTAAAGAATGCCAGATGGCCCAGACTGATTTTCTCCCAGTAAATGCCTGTCAGTAACAAGAACGATGATTTAAATAAAATAAATTATGGCCCTTAAAAAAGAAACTTATTCAACCTGAAAACTAAAAACAGATTCAGTGTTTATTGTACCCAAACAAATTTCCTGGCAAAGAAAAAAACAATTTCATTTATGTACATAACCACAGTGGTAAGAGAGGCATATGCTCTTATTTAAATATGCTGCTGGAAATTTTGTATTAAAATGTCTCATTCATTAGCATCAAATGTTGAAACATCCAGAGGAGAGGTTTTATGTCTCTTTTGATTTTTTACTAAAAATTTTGAAGGTTTCAACTGAAAAGCATGTCACTTTCCTTAAAATTTTAATTAGTTTCATTCTTCCAATTTGCTTCAATGATATGAATGTGGTCACTAATAAAACAATAAGAAATAAAATCAGGGAAAAATCTACCTTTCCAAAATTGGTTTCAAAGGCTATATATCCACTAATAGCTATGTGATTTTAAATAATAGGATATGCCCTGTCAGATATTCCTAGATCACTCGAACAGAAATGAGCATTCAAAAATAGACCTGTGAGTGAATAAAAACTTTGACATGGTAAAGATGCCTTTATATGTCAATGGTACATGGTGCTGGGAAAACAGGCTGACTATATTTTTTTTAAAAAAGTAATAGCTAATGAAGATCCCTGATAAAGACATAAATGTAAGCAGTGAGACTGTAAAATGAGAGAAGGAAATTCACATCAACATCATTGTAAATTAGAGTAGAGAAAGAGTCTTTAATAGATGCCAAAAGCTCTCAACAGAAGGCAAAACATTATGTGTAAATTGTTTAGTAGTAAACGGATGTGTAGAGAATAGACTTCCAATCATCCAACTTCAAAGATAGCCTTTAACTGCTATATGATACTTGGTTTTGTGCCATTCTGTAGCTTGGATTACATAAGTACAGAGTATAATCAGTTATAAATCAATAATTTAATCTAAGCTGCTTCCCCAGGTGGGGAAGCACTTTCTTGGGGGAATTTCCTCTCTCACTGGCAATGAGCTGTATTCTCAACTTTAAACACCTATTGTTCTTAATATCAATCATACTTTTTGCCACCACTATGATAGGTATATACATATATATATTACTGTTGTTTTAATTTACTTTGATAGTCCAGTTATTTAATTTTAAACGAAGCTCAACAATAATTTGAGCTGTCTCTTCTGCCAAATTCCTAGAGATCAACCTTTGCCATTTTACAGTGATTTCTTAACATATTCTTATGAGTTTTTAGAAGTTTCTGATTTATTCTAGATAATAATGTTTCATTAGTTTTAGTACTTTAACTATTTTCTCCAAAACTGCCATCAGTTTGTTACCTGCATCTGTGGTTATCGTTCATTACATAAAAAAAATATAATGTAGTCAAGTTAAGCAATGTTTTGCTTGTCATCAGACCTGACATAGCAAAATGTTCCTTGAACACTAATGCTGTCATGGGGCTACAGAGAAGTGAAAAAGGTATTTCTCTAGAGTGCTTGTAAAAGTTCTTTCCATTAAACTTTGGGCTCAGAAATATAGATTTTTAGATTGTGTGAATGTCCCTTTCTATCTCTGTAAAAGGTAATTCTGCAGAGTGCAATATAAAGATCTCTGGTCTAGGATTGATAAGACGTGGTTTTTAGGCTTCACTCTTCAAGAGAAGCTATATAGCCTTGGGCAGAACCTCAAATGTCCCAGAGTCTTTCTTGTAAACAAATATAAGTTAATAATTTTTGTCATGTCTAAATCATTCATTTGTTCTTATTATTACATAATTGATATAAAAGTACTTTGGTTTATAAACAAAGAACACACAATTTTTAACATAGCCATTTTATAAACTCCATTGAAATATATAAAAAGAGAGCAGATAACATATACCATGTTAATTTTTGCATTGACTAAATGTAACAAAGATGTCAGTTCTCCAAAAACTAATCTATACATTCAAGGAAATTTCAATCATATTTAAATTGTTGTTCTTTTTTTCTCATTTTGTCACACAAGTTTATTTTTTTATTCTTTTTTATAAATTTTGTTTTTTTAAATTATACTGTAAGTTCTGGGATACATGTGTAGATCATGCAGGTTTGTTACATAGATGTACATGTGCCATGGTGGTTTGCTGCACCCATCAACCCGTCATCTACATTAGGTATTTCTACTAATGCTATCCCTTTCCTTGTTCTCTGCCCTCCAACAGGCCCCTGTATGTGATGCTTCTCTCCCTGTGCCCATATGCTCTCATCGTTTAACTCCCACTTATGAGAGTGGTATTTATATACCTTTTGTGTGTTTCAGTTTCTCCTTTTGAAAAATTAGGATAGTAACAAAATTTGCCTCATAAAATAATTTTTTAATGAGGTGAATTTATAGATGTAAGATATTTAGAAATAAACCAGAGAGCATGTTATAATAAAAAAGAAAGTATAGACTAAGAAATATGAAAGAGTATATCTATCAGGGTATACATATCAATCAATAATTGTTGAAGCAGGAAGGTGGAATTATCCTAGATGTCCATCATTAGAAGAATGAAAAAAAAATGTAGCTAATACATATTATAAAATATTAGTTGGTAGGACTGGTTATTTTGAGCAAAAATAATAGATCTTAAATATTTAGAGTAACTTTAGTTTAATCAAAAACAAATGCCAGACTTTCAGTTTTAGATTAGACATCAAAGATCTTGGAATTCATTGCTATCCTCCTGATATTACCCATACAACAGGTGGGTTCAATTGCTTGACAAGTGATGGTCCAATAACAACAACAAAGGAAGATTTAACAAGGGGGCTTTATTTATGAAAAAGTAAAGAGGGCACTGGGATAACTCCCCCAAAGCACTGGCTACCTGAATGAGAGTGAAAACAGCTTATCTTAGGCTGGTTGGCTGAATCATTGTATGTAGAGGTGGATTAAAGGCAGTGCAGGTGCAATTGTTGATCATTCTTCTACATATGTCACATGAATAAAACATGGTGAATAAGCTCCTTCCTGGGTGGGGTTTTTGGTATGTAGTCAGGAGAGGTTGTCACGGCTCATCTCCAACTGTGGTATACCTGGATCCAACTGACTTTTGTTTTACAGGGATTGGGCTTCTTCCTGGAACCTTTGCAACAAAAACTCAAGGGGCAACATTTGTAAGTGGGTACTTTTTCACACTGCATACCCCAAAACCCAGGGATCCTGAGTTAACTTTACATCAGTAATAATAATAATAATAATAATAAAAACCCTGAACAAACTGAAAATCAAAAATTCTTCTTAGATCCCCTAGAGTATTGAGATCTCAAGGCAAACTTCTGACCCCAAAACTAGGCAGTGAGGCAGATATTGAGAATCACAGATTCCCAGGAGCAGAACCCTCCACTGAAGCCAGTACTGGTAGGACTATTATTTAAAATATGCAAAGAACTCTTAAAACTCAACAATAAGGAAACAAACAACCCCATTAAAGAGTGCACAAAAGATATGAATGGGCATCTCACCAAAGAAGCTATACAAAAGGCAAATAAGCGGCTGAGCACAGTGATCCTGTAATCCTAGCACTTTGGGAGGCTGAGGCGGGTGGATCACAAGGTCAAGAGCTCAAGACCATGCTGGCCAACATGGTGAAACCCTGTCTCTACCAAAAAAAAAAAAAAAAAAAAAAAATTACCCAGGAGTGATGTCACATGCCTGTAGTCCCCAGCTACTTGGGAGGCTGAGGCAGGAGAATTGCTTGAACCTGAGAGGCGGAGGCTGCAGTGAGCCGAGATCGCGCCACTGCACTCCAGCCTGTTGACAGAGTAATACTTCATCAAAAGAAAAGAAAAGAGAAAAAACATATTAAAAATGCTTATGTCATCATATGTCATTAGCGAATTACAAAGTAAAACAATAATGAGATTAGAATGGCCAAAATTAGAATGGCCAAAATCCAAAACATTAACAACACCAAACGCTGGTGAGGAATTGGAATAACAGGAACAAATTTATTGCTAATAAGGATGGTATGTAGCCCCTCTGGAAGACAATACGGCAATTTCTTAAAAAAACTAAGCATGCTCATTATTGGATCCAGCAATCATACTTCCTGGTATTTACTCAAAAAAGCTAAGAGCTTATGTGCACACAAAAATCTGCATGCAGATGTTTGTAGCAGTTTTATTCATAATTGCCAAATCTTGGGAGCAATGCTGATGTCTTTCAATAGATGGATGTATAAATAAATTGTGGTGCATCCATTCACTAGGAAAAGGGAAGGATAAATAAGCAGAACACATGGGATGTTTAGTTCAGTTAAACCATTCTGTGTGATATTACAGTGATGTTTACCTGACATTGTGTGCACTTGTTAAAACCCATAGAACTTTACAACACAAGGAGCTAATCCTAATGTAAACTATAAACTTTAGTTGATAATAGTGTGTTCATTATTTCTTCATTAATTATGATAAATATACCACACTATTACAAGATATTAATAATTAGGGGAAATGAGGTGGGGACTCATTTCTCTTCTTCCTGTATACGTTTTCTATAGAACTAAAACTGCTCTAAGAAATCACTTCCAAGAAAGTTACTGATATAATTTGGATCTGTGTCCCTGCCCAAATCTCATGTTGAACTGTGATCCCCAATGTTGGAGGTGGGGCCTGGTGAGAGGTGATTGGATCATGGTGGCGATGGCAGATCCCTCATAGCTTGATGCTGTCCTCATGAGAGTGAGTTCTCACAAGAGCTGGTTGTTAAAAAGTGTGCGGCACCTCCCTTACTCTCTTGCTGCCTCTCTAGCCATGTGACATGCCTGCTCCCACTTCACCTTCCACCATGAGTAAACGCTCATGGAGACCTAGCCATGTGACATGCCTGCTCCCACTTCACCTTCCACCATGAGTAAACGCTCATGGAGACCTCCCCAGAAGCTGACAGATGCTGGTGCCATGATTCCTGTACAGCCCATAAAACTGTGAGCCAATTCAATTTATTTTCTTATTTAACTACCCATTCTCAGGTATTTCTTTATAGTAACACAAAAATGGCCTAACACAAATACCAACAAAAGAACACATGAACACACGATATATAAAAAAATATGTACTTTAGTAGGGCATATATCAAACTTGTTAAACTGAGGACTATATTAATAACTTACTTCTCTGCCTAAGAATTCACAAAGAAAAAAAAATCACTAAGGGTTACTTTTATGCTTAGAATATTGACAACTTGGACATTAATTTCTTAAAAGCAAATTAAATATAGCTTGGAAAATAAGTGGTGGTATAAAGCAAAGCAAGAAGGCAGAGGTGGGCAGATATGGAAGAAATAGGCTAAAATCTCCTGTCTCTACCTAAGGGCTTTATCTTTGCTAAATTTGTTAAACTGATCAAAGTATTAGTGGCTTTAGCAGGGAGTGAATCCCCTCATTATTTCAGCTAATACACATATCTGTATTAGTATGTGGGATGACACAACACTGCTAGTGGACGTGATGCCTATAATTTTCTTTAAATCATTTCAATATTGTTGGTGGAATACAATGCATATGTCAATTACTCTCATCTTTGACTTCCAGTGGAAGTCAGTTGAAGTAATCAAAAGTACATAGTCTAGGGACATTCAATTGTCCTGATACCAAGAATGCACCTTCCAGGGAGGTCATCCAATATTGTCTAAGGCAGGTTCATACTCCAGAGGTGGCTGATGCTAGCTGTTCTGAAATCCCTATATTAATCAACAGTTAACACTATATGCAAATTGACATATAATAATAAAAGTAAGTAACTATCATGATGAATGTTAAAAATTGGTTCCCATTCATGAAATTGAAGGTAGCCAAGATATGTGTATTAGCTGAAATAATGTGGGGATTCACTCCCTCAAGCAGAGGAAGTCCCATATGCCCTTAAGGACCTCTTAAGGAGTGGTGAGCAGATGGCATTCCCATGCAATGCCTGTTAATAGACCATTATTCAAATCTACATACCTGAGGCAAAGTAGTTGATTTCTCTGCTGACAAAGTACTTTCTCCTGTGTGATGAGGCTCAATACAGGCCCATATACACTTAATTCTGGTAGGATGGAAGAATTAAGAGGCCTATGCTTTCTCTTTTCTTGTGATCTCTATCCATGTACAGTTTTGCTTTCAAAATCAGGTGAGAAGCTATTCCTCACCTGATTTTGAGAAGCTGAGATGAGAAGCTATTCCTTACCTCAGACAATGCTGCAGAGTGGTTCAGCAATCTTCTGCTCAACAGGCGACAACAGGGAAGTTTTACGAGAATGGGTATGAGAGTATAATGTGAGCAGTGTAAGAGAAAATGAGTCAAAGGAAATTTTATAGTTGAGAGTAGTTTGTTAGTAGTTTTATAGGGTAAAATAGATTTTAAAATATTTAAGTGTTAACGGAAGGTAGCCAAGAAAGTAGAAAATCTTCAAAAGCATCAGAAGTAGAAAATAATCAATAGAGACAAAATTCTTAAGCAAGACAAAAGGCACATCATCTAGGGCACAAATTGGAATAGACTCAACAATTATGTGGAAATCACTCCTAATGCATCAAGAGGTGAACCTGGTTTCCTCTGCCCTGCTTTGTCTATTTAATGATAAGAGTTTAAGGAAGACAATCTTTATCTTAAATTCTCAGACTATCTCTGATTTCTAGTAATCTCTCTGGTTGAGTCATGTGCTTCCCTGAAACCTAATTACGTGGGCAAGGAACACACCACTCACTGTTTGTCTCAGGCCTGACTTCCATATCTATCCTTAAACCCGTCCTTCTGGCAAGGGGAATGGATGGACACTTGATGAAAAAACAAAGTTTTTAAAAACTCCTAAAAATACACTTAAAATTATTACTATAATAGTATTACGTACCATAGCTTTCTAAAAAGTAGAGATAATTTTAGATTCACAGTTGTATTCTCAAAGATCGAAAATAAATAGAAATCAATAATGACTTATTGAAAACTTACTACATAAAAATGTCTTTAGTGCACTCTAGAGAAAAAAAAAGCGGGTTTATACATGAATAAGTCTTCAGTAAACTTTAGCTAAACTTGAGCTTAAAAAACATATGCTTGGAAATTTTAAAAAAAGAATCACTAAAATGACAACAGTATAAAACATACTTCTAATAAACTGAATATTGAAGCAAAAATGAGAGTGTATACAGGAATTATACTGATCTAAATGAAGAAAAAATTTCCAGAGAAAATAAATGTTCATTTCATTACTTTGGAAGAATACCGAGGGAAAGTGTAGTAAAGAGATATTTAGGCAAGAGTAAATTGATGAATTAATATAATTTAATGTATTATCTGAGGTACAAATTAGCACTATTTAAAAAATCTTTACCGTATTTTCATTACATCATTATATGAAAGTTAGAAATGAAATTAGAATATTTCTGACATGAATTAAAAGGAAACAACTTAAATATTACATACTTGATATATATAAACATTAGTTCAATGATGAATAAGCACACTTTCAGTAACAATGACATCAGTAGAAATAATGCAAATTATTTCAGTGAGGGTACATTGACTTTAACCAGAATGTCATAGAATAGGAGATATTTGAAACTAAGAAACAAGAAACAACAGTAATAACAGTAGTAATAATAACAATAAAAGAAAATAACATTCCCTACTGCCCTCAGCCCAGAAGAAAACATTCATGCTTCCTGAAAATAAAAATTCTACAGGACCCCTACTACAAGAATACAAAGGATTGCCAAAGTACTTTGCAAAAGGTTTCTACAAAGTGCAATTGAATACATAAAACTTACACCTACAATAAACCCTTTATACACAGATTTTTACAAATAAAATCCTAGAATAATGTAGCCAAAGCAATATAAAAAGCAGCAAAGTATAACCTTTGAGCAATTGCAAACATAAATTTTGATGATTACAATGAGTGTATCAGCCTTGCTGTCACGCAACTACCAATGCACTATGGGTTGACTGGCAAAAAAATGGATGGCAAGAGCTGGTAATCTAGAACTGAGAGGATAAAAGAGAAGTAGAATCAGTTAATAGGAAAATGCTTTAGCAACTTCTGGCAAATGGTTTGTAAATGTACCAAAAATAGAAATTTGTAGTTCTCTTGATAATCAAATATTATTCATACTAAACATTAATTATGGCATATATTTATCTTTTCTTCTGTCTTTGTCAAAATTAGTTTAACAATGCAGCCTTACTAACTTAACTCCTACACTTTCTGAAAATGCTTTATAGTACATTTCAGCGTTCAATGACATTTTCAATATAAATTCTCACATCATAAATTCTCTCTAATATTTAATAATTGAAGTGGTTTTCCTTTTCTGAGGCATTGAAAAGTGTTTTTCCAGAAAATGCCAGTTTTTGTATCCTGATATCTACAAAATGTTAAGAATCATATTTAATATATAGTCACTGTATTATCTCTATGAATACATCATCTTTAGCATTTCCCAATATTTTCCCCCTTTCTCGTATCAATATTTGATTATATACATAATTTTTTTATTTGTTTACCTTCTACTTTTTGTAAGCAATGAACAAATCTCTTTTGTTAAGGTTAATTTGCAATTTGTATATATTTAATTTATGATTATTCAGTGCTAAAAAATAAATCCCTTGTTTTTCTTCTAAAATCCTCCATTAGCAATCTTTTTCATTTCAGATCATGAAAACTTCATCCTACTAGCTATTCAAGCTAATACTTTTGTAGTTAGCCTTGACTTACCCCTACCTCAGACTTCAATCCAACAAATCATCAGTCATGTCTTCAAAATATATCTAGCATCAAAATCTATCCACCTTTACCAATCCTGACTAACCCTTTATCATCTCTTGCTTGCAGCACTACAAAAGTCTCCTAAATTATTTGTTTCAAACCCTTGACCACAACAGTTTTATTATCAAGAGTCTATTCTCACATTGCAAAACGGTAATCCTATGATAAACTCTGGTCATGTTTGTCCTCTGCACAAAACTCTCCAATGACTTCTCATCTCAGTCAAAGTAAAGGTCAATATGCTAACAACAACTAGGTTACAATTTCCTGCAATATCTGATCCTCTTCTAGTTTCTGACTTATTCTACCATTCTCACCTTTACCATTCTGCCTCTAGACTCACTGTATACTTAGATTACTTATACTTCTTTTTGTTTGTTTGTTTGTTTTGTTTTTTGAAATGGAGTCTTGCTTTGTTGCCCAGGCTTGAGTGCAATGGCTCGATCTCAATTCACAGCAACCTCCACCTCCTGGGTTCAAGCGAGTCTCCTGCCTCAGCCTGCCAAGTAGCTGGCATTACAGGCGCCTGCCACCATGCCCTGCTAATTTTTGTATTTTTTAGGCGAGACAGGGTTTCACCATGTTGTTCAGGCTGGTCTTGAACTCCTGACCTCAGGTGATCCACCCTCCTTGGCCTCCCAAAGTGCTGAGATTACAGGCTTGAGTCACAGCGCCCCAGCACTTGCTGCTTCCTAAACAAGGCACATCTGTTTATGTATCAGTGTCCTTTGGTTTCCTGGCCTTTTTTTTTTTTTTTTTTTTTTTTTTTTTGAGACCGAGTCTCTCACTGTAGCTAGGCTGGAGTGCAGTGGCAAGATCTGGGCTCACTGCAACCTCCGCCTCCAAGGGTCATGGATTATCCTGCCTCAGCCTCCCAAGTAGCTGGGATTACAGGCGCATGCCACCATGCCCAACTAAGTTTTTGTGTTTTTAGTAGAGTCAGGGTTTCACCATGTTGTCCAGGCTGGTCTAGAGCTCCTGACCTCGTGATTCTCCTGCCTCAGCCTCCCGAAGTGCTGGGATTATATTTGTAAGCCACCACATTTGGCCCCTGGACTTTTGAAAAAGTGGATATACAGTTATCCAAAGTGACTGTAAAACTTTGCACTCCCATGGTTATTATATGAGAGTTTCAGTGCCTCCACATCCTCCCCCACATTTGATATACCATTAGTTTTTTTTTAATTTTTAGCCATTCTAGTAGGTATGTGGTGGTATATCATTGTGGTTTAATTTGCATTTCTGCAACAACTAGTGATGATGGTTATCTTTCTGTTTGTATTTGCTTCGCTGATATCTGTGTATCGTCTTCATGAAGTGTACATTCAACTATTTTATCAATTTTAAAACAATTGTATTATTTTATTTTAAAAGTGCTTAGTATATTAGGGATACATGTTCTAAATTATATATATGATGCACAAATACTTTCATGACAACTATGAAAAAACAGTTTTACTTTGTTCTTTTCAATCTGTATGCCTATTATTTCTCTCTCTCTTTTTGTTTTACTTTAGTTTTTATCATTTTTTTTTTTTGCCTGATTGCCCTTACTGAGAGTTTTTGAGATAAATGGATATTGGATTTTGTCAAACGATTTTTCTGAGTTGATGCATATAATCATAGTTCTTTGTCTAATGCCAATTGTCTTGAAAACACTGTTTTGTTTGTTCTTTGGCTTGCTTGTTGGTTTATCTTGTTTGATTTTTGTTTGTTTGTTCAGACAAGAGGGAAAATCTCATTCTTGTCATTCCATCTTTCCCAGAAACATTAATCTGATCTAATCTTTTTAATAATTTAAGAAACATGACATTTCATTCTTCTGCAGAAAACCCTCTAACTTCTCATTATTTTCAGGATGAATACCAAGTACCTCACGATGACCTTCAAGGCTCCAAATGGATAGTACACACCTACCTCTTCCACCTTATCCCCACTTACCTTCTAGATTATTATATCTTATATATATATATATTTTGTTCTGTCCCTGGGAAACACCAAAACACCTACAGTGTCACAGCTTTTGCATTTGTTCCTTCTGTCTTGAAAGATCACATTTAAGTTCTTTAGGTGGCCACTAACTGGAATCCTTCAGGTTTAGCTTAAATGTGATCTCATTTAAGTGGCCCTTCTAAGTCACTATATTACATTACTTTTTTCTTCCCACCCTAATAGTATTTATCAATATCTGAAGCTAATGTTTTATTTGCTTAACTATATAAGATTTGCTAAATCTTATCTTTATTTTCAATGGAATACATATTTTGTAAGTATTTTTTCTGTTCACATTTGAAACCCTAACATATAGAACTGTGCTGGACACCTGCAAGAAAATTAACAAATATTTACTGAATAAATTAATGACATGAAACTACTATTTCTACTTATCATCCTGACACTGACTATATTCATATTCTGTCATCACTCTAGTGAGAAACATTTAATTATTCTATTATTTTATGTATGATTTGTAAATTGGCTGCCTTCCTGAAAGACTGTAGACTATTGGATCTTCTGAGAGTACAGGCCATCTTTGCGCCTGTTATCAGTCTCTTTATGTGCATTTAATATTATCTCATGTTACACATTTTGCCTTAAGCATTGTGGAGTAACAGAGAGAACATAGATATTGAGCCGGATAGCTTCCCCACCCCCTAAATATGTGTTCTTTTCGTATGTTAGCATTTGGCACCTCAGTTTTTCAATTTATTATGGAGAGTTAAAATAATACATTACCTCCAGAGTCACTGTAAAATTTATTTCTGGTTATACATAAATAGCCCAGCACATAGTAAGAGTGTAGAATTTGCTCCTACTTTGTCTTTATTTTAACCTTAATTCTAGATTTACTTTATTTTATATGTGTGCTGGTATGATAATTTAGACCACTTTGTCTTCATCTCTGCAGAATTAGGCAAATGGGCACATAAACTATGGTATGGAATACAGTTGTAGAGAAAAATACAGCTACAGTTGACAAAAATCACTATTAATTCAACAATTTGTTATAAAGTGTGTGGTGAGTCAATGCTTGTATGATACTAACTACTAACACGAAAAGAATCTGAGTTTAGAAAAATATATTTCATTTACAAATATTATTACTCAAATTCTCCTGGCAAGAAAATATTTATTAAATATTCCCTCATTTTTAGAAAAGCAAGACTATGAATTTATTAAAGTAGCTACAAATAAGTATCTATCCCTATTTTTCTTAGAATTAGGACAATATAATTGCATTCTAGGATAGAAACCTAGTAAACCATGACTCTTAGCTATTAGCATCTATAATGCCCCACTTCTGTTTTCTTAGTGCTGATCTTAGTTGGGGATTATTAACTTTTATTAACAGAATAATTAAAATGACAAATTAAGCTGATATTTATATGACACCTTTTAACATCCCTTAGATATTTTTTAAATATCGCCAGTAAGCAATGCATATTCTGGAGTTACCTGTGAAAATCTGGGAGACAAAAACAACAGCCATGTTTTATTTTTCTGGGATGACCGCTAGTGAATGTATACAAGATTTTACATTACATGATTCCAGAAACAACTACTTGGATAGAAGAAGAGTAATTTATTATTAATCTATATTTTCAATGTTATCTAATTTATCTAGGCTTTGGAGTCAAATTCCTAGTGCTTGGCATTGTGCCTCACACATAAATAATATGCACTGCATGAGGGAGAACGCGTGACTTCATGCTGTGTAGAGTGCTTCACTTAGAACCAAGGACTGATTTCTAAAATGTAACTTGTGTAATAATTTATGTAATTATTTTTCAGTGGTATTTGTAGTTCATATTTTATCTTGAATTTTAAAATTTCATTTTAACTAGTACCTTTCAATCAGTATTTTGTAGACATACAAAATAATTTATACTTTAAAGCTATAGATGATATATTTAAAAATAAAAAAATAAACATTCAATAATTTAAATGACCATAATCTCATTTATTATACTGGTTTGCATTTGTATTTACAGCTTCTCATGTTCATCAATAACTATTTAGAAGGTAAGATTGTTTTACCTGTAGAACAAGTAAGTGTTCCCTGTGTTACTCATTCAGTGAGAAATAATCTTAAAATCAATATTAGTTTAAATTATATATATGAAATATGTAATCTCTATTTTATATATTTAAAATACATATTATCTATATTGGTATAACCTACTTTAGGAATTAGTAATACCTTTACTTCTTTTAATTTTTTGTTGCTGCTTTCTATATAAATCAAATCTTTACCAGTTGGAGCAGATGAAGTATTTAAAGTGCTCAAGAGATGAGATATTTAGCATATTGCTAGGAGACCACATTCACATCCTCCATAATAACAGCATAATTATGTGCTTCCTGGTGCAGGGCATTAGAAACTCTGTCAGTAATGTCTCAGCATGCCACAGAACTAATTCATACAAGCTTGATCATCTATTTCAAGCAGCTCATCTGCCAAGCTGACCTGTACTGTAATCAAACTAAATTGTATATTTTTGCTACATTTGCATTTTATTTTCAATTTTCACATACACACTTCTCATTTATTCTCCAAAATAGCCTTTGCTGTAGGTTTCAATAAATGAATTTTCTCCCTTCAATTTCCAGTTCAATAAAAGGTATTAAATATCTGAGAGGTGAAAGTCACAGTAAACGTAAAATATTTTATTTTTTTATTTCAGTGAAATATCATATCTTCATAATCTATGCTTTCTAGAGTAAAGACAATGAATTAATTTTTCCTAATCATTTACATTGTTTAAAGGAACTAGTACATTTTTACTAATCAATGTCAAGCCTTCAAAAATTTTTAATCATACAATTTAATATGAGAAAGTTAAACTCAATTTAGAATTTTGAGGCACTTAATGTCCTTTCAATCTATGGGTAGGTCAATTTTTGGAGACATATTCCCATTTTATTTCATGAAAATATTCAAACTCTCTTTACCTTATTGACTTTATTTGTAAAATGAACATAATATATACCTCCAAGAGTTATTAAAGGTGATAATTTGATAAATATGGGAGAAGGACTTGTCATAGTGTTTAAAGCATGTAAACGGCCAATAAATGGTGATCATTACTATTCTATTTTTTTCTATTGAGAAACACCGTATATATAAATAATCTCTAAACTCTCATCAGCCAGTGAATTTAAAATTAAATCCTGCCTTTGGAAAAATTGTGTTTGTGGGTATGTGTGAAAATTATACATGTATGTGAATTTCAAAAATGTCTATAGTTTATTCATAGCATATATTTCCTTGTAACTGACATGATACTGAGTTAAGAAAATCCCTTAAAATTTGTAAAAGTTTTGTAGAATAGTTCTGACATTAATGTGTGAGATAAATCTTTTTTCTGTAACTGATTTTAATCACTCTAAACAGCATATTAGACCTTGTTGTCAGGAAGGCTCGTAAAATGGTAGAAATCTCTCTTTTGTGTAATTTCTGGGACCAGGTCATCTGAGGTTAAATGCCCTAAGGAAATATGGCTATACAGCTGTACTGTATATGGTGCTTTTTTTTTTTTTTTGAAACAGAGTTTCACTCTTGTTGCCCAGGCTGGAGTGCCATGGTGCAATCTTGGCTCAATGTAACCTCCACCTCCCAGGTTCCAGAGATTCTCCTGTGTCAGCCTCCTAACTAGCTGGGATTACAGGCACCCACCGCTACACCTGATTAGTTTTTGGTAGTTTTGGTAGAGACGAGGTTTCACCATGTTGGCCAGGATGGTCTCAATCTCTTGACCTCATAATTCACCCGCCTTGGCCTCCCAAAGTGCTGAGATTACAGGTCTGAGCCACCACTCCGGGCCTATGGTGCTTTTTTTTTTTTTTTTTTTTTAACCTAACAGTGTTAATACAGCCAGAGGCTGCTTGTTGTCTGCTACAACATCAGCTCTCCTTTCTGGTGTTAGAATATTTGATTTTTAGCTTATTCTGAAGCAATACATGAAAATCCCAGCCTTCTGTGAAGTTAGTATGGCCTGATTAAGTTATGGCCATTGCCTTGTAAATGAACATACTGCCCTATATGTCAGCTTCTGGGACATTTTATAAAAGGTCATTTCCCTCTAATCCCTCTTCCTTCTAACTACCTTGTGGAATGAAGAACTAATGAATGGAGCTTTATCCACCTCCTTGGGCTTTGAACCATTGTTTTGAAGAGCAGAGCAGAGAGAAAAGAAGAATTAAGAAGATTAAATTTATGAGTCTTGCAGAACCAACATACACTCATAGTCTGTTTGATTCTTTACCTATTTTTTGTTGCTCCAAAATAAGTTTTTCTTGATTAAGCACCCCTTCATTGAGTTTTCTATAACATGGAGGCAAACCTAACACACCTTCTATTTAGAAATATCTTTATTTTTAAGTAGTGTAGTTTCCATAGGGACTACCAGTAATTTTTAAAATTTTAATTGCGTAATATTCATTTTACTACTAAATAGGCAGGTATTAAAACTTGTTTTCATTATAAATTTTTCATAAGAGGATATAAGTTACTTTTATTTAAATAATGGCAAAATAAACAATATTTTAAATCAGTGTTAAAACTTTAAGGTATCCCTTTCCTACCATAATCTGATTATTGACACATCACTATTGATAATTAATTGCAGAAAATTAAATTATACTCCTATAGTATTCTCCACAAAAGGAATGGATTGCTTACCTTATAGTATTAAGCTATATAAAGATAGTTTTTGAAAATATTTTAAACATTATTAATTGGTTGCATTTGTTGCATAGCAGAATTTGAGACCCTTGGATTACTTGGCATGTGTCAAAATTATAGAAAAAGGCAAATGAATAACATTTATCTTTAGTGCTTTCTTAGACATGTATTTTTATCCAGTTACTTCTACTGTAGCTGTGAATGCAATTAACAACAGATTAAACACTGAAGAAGTAATTGAAGCCATATCAATTGAAATAATCCAAAATGAAACAGGGATACAAAAAAGACTGCAGCAAATTGAGCATAACTTCAGTGAGCTGTGGGGAAAATTAAAGTAAGCAAGCATATGTATAATTGGGGTCCCCAAAGGAGAAGAGAAAAAGAAGAAATAAAAATGGAAGAAATATTGGAGAACATTTTCCCAAATTTTCTGAAAAATTGGCAACTACAAATTTATGCAGCTCCAAGAAACATATGTAAACCCCGTTTAAAAACATTATAATCAAATTACGTAAAACCACTAGTAAATTAAGCACCTTAAAAGAAGCCAGAGGAAAAAAAGTCCATTATGCACGGAAGAAGATAGGAAAAAATAGCAAATTCCTCACAGAAAACAGTGCAATGAAGACCTTGGGTTATTATTTGAAAACTGTTAGAAAAACAAAAAACAAACAAAAAAAAAAAACAAACTCAGTTAACACAATATTCTAAGGCAATTGTGGAAACTCTGTATCTTTTAAAGGACTGAACTTAACAAAACAAAAAACCTCCAGAACCAGATTATTTTAATAGTTATTTTGACACTACATCCAACGTTCCAAAGCTGTTTCCAAAGTTCATTTGTAAATGAAATTCACCTAGCACAGCCAAGACCACTCATAAACAGACAGAGCATGTTAAAAGCCAATCACTGCTGGTTCAAGCCTTATCTATGGAAACAAAATAGACAAAATAGGTGAATGAAATATAATAGATCAGAAGGATACCTGTACATACATGAACAGCTAATTTTTTATACTTATGCAAAGAAGATTCACTTCAGAGAAGAGAGGGCTTTCAATAAATGGTGCCAGAATGTTTGAGTTATCATATACACAAATAATTAATATTATTGGAAATTTAGCTTAAACTGTATCACAGTCCTAAATGCAATATCATAATCACTGAATCCTATATAATTAAATTTATGAGAAATTGTGGGACTTTGTTTTATCCAAAAATGAAATTAATGAAAATGAGTAACATGAATGAAAAGACAGGCTTCAAATGAAGAGAAAATATTTTCAAATCATATATCTGATAAATAATTTATACACAGAATATATAGACATACATCTTATAACTTAACAGTACCACAGAAAGATAAGAATTAATTTGTGTACTCTTCCCTTTCCAGTTACATTAATGATCACATGATGACATTTGTTACCTAAACACATTATTTGTAAAAAAAAAAAAAAGAAAGAAATAAACACGTTATTTATCAAATGTTTATATATCTATCTAAAATTGTTTTTCTTCTACATCAGCTTTTTCAAGCTTTGAGAGAGCACTAATTCGGCTTTTGACATAGGACTATTAACCTCCTGATAGCCAATAGTTAACTCTGATATTTTTTAAATTTTTCCATTATTTTATACATAGGGGAAAGGCAACAAAATGAACTCTGGGATCCTGTCAGTTCTCCAGACATTTAATATTCTAATAAATGTTTTCACTGATTAAAAAATCTGAATACACAGAAGTATGCAATATGTGTGAAAACCAAGCTCTTATGTGTCCACGTGGCGTTATCATGTAGAGAGACTGTGACCACTTTCAGACCTCTGTTGTGGAAATAACCACATGCAGCCTTTCAGGTGACAGTTTCATATGATGCACAAGAGTTACGGGTTAAGATAAAGCCAACTGCTAGCAATGTAATTTGTATTGATTATCTCATGTAATCTTTATGGCAGTGCTTTGAAATAGCTTTTTTTAAAATTTTAAGATTAGAAATTTTAATTAACTTGCCAGGTTTGAAAGCATTCTCCTGAATTATACAGACTTTAAGAAAATACTTCTCTCTGTAGAAGAAACAAGGCCAGGGCATTGCAAAAGCAGTTCACAGCAGAATCATGCACTCCTGTGTGCACTCAGAACATTGACTGAGATAATAGAAAATGACAAAACTGTGGATTAACT
Organism: Cacajao melanocephalus; assembly: GCA_963573385.1. Classification (NCBI taxonomy): domain Eukaryota; kingdom Metazoa; phylum Chordata; class Mammalia; order Primates; family Pitheciidae; genus Cacajao; species Cacajao melanocephalus. The sequence goes on from CAUYLG010035575.1 coordinate 53,724, forward strand.
GAATAAAGTGTGGAAGATAGCTCTACCTCTTTTAAATCCTCTGACATTATTGAAAAGTGAAAGAATAGGCTCAATGATCCCCAATTTTATTTTACTTTCAAAATTATATAGTCCTGTTAGTTATCGACAAAGTGAATGTTAGGCATGGTTGTGAAAACACTGAAGCAAAGAGACAGAGACCTCTATTCAGGGAAGATGTGCTGTCTCAGTAGAGGCAGAAACTTAAGCCTCCTGAATGAATAAATCGATGTGTGTGATCTCTGCTCTACAGTTAGGACTCCATTAGAAGGCATTAATGTGTCCTGGATACTGTCTTCCATGAGTCAATGATTGTGCTGCAGAATATTTTTCCCAGTGTTATTACATGTTATTAAGTTATTCATTTCATAATTTTTTTATACAAAAATAAGTACACTTCAGCCAGATGCGGTGGTTCACATCTGTAATCTCAGAACTTTGCGAGGCTGAAGTGGGTGGATCACCTGAGGTGGAGAGTTCGAGACCAAGCCAGACCAACATGAAGAAACCTCATCTCTACTAAAAATACAAAATTAGCCAGGCGTGGTGGCATATACCTGTAATCCCAGCTACTTGGGAGGCTGAGGCAGGAGAATCACTTGAACACAGGAGACAGAGGTTACAGTGAGCTGAGAGGTGAGCTGAGATTGTGCCACTGTACTCCAGCCTAAGCAACAAGAGCAAAACTCCTTCTAAAATAAAAACTAATAATAATAAAAAGAAGAAAAAGAGTACGCTTCACAGTAGCTTTCAAACATTTTACAACATATGATTTATTTTTAATTAGAGGTCTTAGAGGTCATGTGTTGTAACTTAGGTTATTAACGTATTGGCTTTGAGGATAGGGAGGTTGGTGAGGGATAATATGGGGAAAAATGCCAGATATAGGTGACAGGGGGATGCCGCAAACCACATTCCCATGTATGTACCTATGTAACAATCCTGCATGATCTACACAGGTACCCCAGAAACTAAAGAACAATTAAAAAAAAAAAAGAAAAAAAAAAGAAAATTGCCAGAGAAATCCTTTAATGCTTTCCAAAACAACAGGGGTTAGTAACAAGAGAGATTAAACACTGGAACTCTAATCTCAACTGAATTCACCTACTGGGATGATTCTGGGCAAGGCACTTAACCTCACTGATCCTTTGTCTGTAAATGTTGATTGGTGAAAACCTAGCTGTAGAAAACTGTAAATAAATGTAAATAGCTATATAGAGAATAAATTTCAAACTTCACTGGGTAAAAGTCAAAATAATCTAACTGCTATTGTTTAGTGTGAAATTGCAATACTGAAGCAAGCAGTTAATGGAAGTACTATGAGTCATGGATCTTAGTGTGAGTGTTCGAAAGTCATTAATCTGACACAAAGCTGATAAACGAAATAAATACTACATTGATTAAAAACAGATCACAAAGAACAAGTGGAATTCAATATGAATATTCAACATAAATTTCCAAAACATCAAGAACACTGCACTCCATAAACCATATCTGTGCTTATGCTGATGCTCTAAATATGACTTGATGCTTTGTGTGCTTAGCTGAGCTGAGGTAAATTAGTTTAGTGTATGAAATACATGACACCATTTGCAATATGTGCCAACCTTATTGAAAAATAAATTTATTTCCGTTTCCCTATAAAATAAACAAATGGTCCTTGAGGAATCGCCACACTGTCTTCCACAATGGTTGAACTAATTTACACTCCCACCAATAGTGTAAAAGTGTTTCTATTTCTCCACATCCTCTCCAGCATCTGTTGTCTCCAGATTTTTTAACGATTGCCATTCTAACTGGCATGAGATGGTATTTATTTATTTATTTTAATTTTTATTCATTTATTTTGAGATGGAGTCTTACTCTGTTGCCCAGGCTGGAGTACAATGGTGCAGTCTCAGCTCACTGCAACCTCTGCCTCCCAGGTTCAAGCAATTCTCCTGCCAAAAAAAATAAAATAAAATAAAATAAATAAACAAATGAAAAATATATATTACTTTAAGATCATCCTTCATAATGAGTGTTGCACTCCCACCATAATGGTGGGAATCTGGGGAATAAAGAGAGATGCAATCTAATCCAAATAAAATGGCATCGCAGTGTCCACTTATTATAATCTTCTTCCCACTCATTGCAGGTGTTTGTACCGTTTTGGGAGAATCCTGAATCTGAATTAGGTACTTTTCTAGTAAATTTCAAAAACATAAAAGATTGTCTCAGTAGAAAAATTGCTATGTTTTTAGTGGTTTAAGTCAAGACTTCAAGTTTCAACCTATTATTTATTATGATTAGAATGTAACATTCTAATGAACACGTACAATATAAGGAAACCACAGGATTTAGTTTTAAGATGCCTATTATAAGAAGAATAGGCATAGAAGGCCATCCATGCCTTCTTCCTGTCTACACTCTTCAAAAACATTCAGGAAATTATTGTTGTATATCAGGAGAACATTGTCATTTCCCACAACTAAACATGTCAGAATTTATCCAACACAGTCTCAGTTTACAAATGGTAAAATGTGTAACTCTATATTTGCATAACATATAATTTCTTGATCTGCACATTTTTTGGAAAGATTTGTTTTAGATACAGTTTTCCTAATTATTACTTAACAAGTGTGAGAGAGAAAGATTGAACAGGGATTAATAAAATTATATCAGCAATTGGGCCTCAGGAATGAACATTTCAACAGAATCTTTCTGGCCATCCTTGGCAACGGAAACTGAAGTTCAAAAGCATTCACAAAATCACGTTAAAGACATAGGAATATATTGGAAATACACAATTTTAAGGGTGTTTAAGTCCTCTTTATTAGAAATATGTTTAATTTTGGACATTTAAAGGAATGTAAAATTTTTAGCCAAATTGGGAATATAAGATGATTTCTTTCTTTAATGGAGTGATAAAAGAAACCACACCACAGCAATACAAAATCAAACAAAACAAAATATTATCTCAAATTCCATATGAGATAGTTATAAAGCATAGTTGTTGACACACCAGATATTTTTCCTTTTTCTATTGCACTTGAGTTTATGAAAATATGCTCAGGCAACTCATCTCTTTGTTTTTTAATTATTTTAATTTATATTTATTGAACTTCTATGTATTTTTCTTCTACAGTTTTTATTTTATAAGTTGAACAACATAATATGAAATATAACATTTTTGATACATTATGCACTTTAAGGAAAAAAATCTGCGTCAACTTGATTTAGACAAAACTCAATTGTTTTGATTGAGTATAATTACACGCCTATTTTTTTTCCAAAGTAGCTTAAAATTCTACCTCTTTGTGGGGAAGACTTAATAATATAATTATCCTAATGAATTATTTTTATTACATATAAACCCCGTAAACATGAATCTCTATTTATTAGGTAATATTGACATAGAAGGGATTCTAGGTGTTGCTTAGAGGTGGGTTTAAATCTCAGCCCCTCTCTGACTGTTTTCTTAGCAGTGATGTAGCATATCATGCTCAAACTCAGGATTTTTGGGAGAATTTAACATAAAATATGAATCATCTAGCCAAGAGCTGGTCACACAGAAGATACTGAATAAATATTAACTCATTTTTTTTATAGTTAACACATAAGTAGGTGATTATTTAATGAGTTTTGCTTTGTTCTTGAGGGGACTTGGAAAGCGGAAGAGGATATTCATACATGCAAGGTGTGCACTTTCTGTGTCTCTAGTCAGTCCAGACACAGGTATTCGTTAACTAACTGGAAGTGGAAGTTTTTGAAAGACCCTGGAACCAAAATCCATTTTCAGGAGCACATTGGGTATTATCATTTCCTATTATATGGAGAAAGTCTTTAGTAAAAGACCATAAAGCTACCACAGAGAAAAGCATACACTCTTATGTGTGAATGTGTGTGTGTCTGAGTGAATAAAGGACAAAACATCAATTATCTTGAATTTTTGAATCACTTTATCCCTGTCCTTCCAATAGCTTGATAATTCATTTCTTACTATTTCTGAGTCGACAAAAGCCTCAATTTTTAACCTAAGTTAGTTCAAGTTGGGTTTCTGCCACTTGTAAAGAAAGCAAACACGTATTTCCAATATATCTATGACATATGAACTTGGAGAAGACTGACATTTAAGTACCAATTAAATATTTACCCGGTATCCAATACAGAAAAATTCACGGGCCGGACACAGTGGCTGATGCCTATAATCCCAGCATTTTGGGAGGCCGAGGCAGGTCGATCACCTGAGGTCAGGAGTTCCAGACCAGCCTGACTAACACGGTGAAACCCCATCTCTACTAAAAATGCAAAAAAAATAAAGACATACAGAGCCGGGCATGGTGGCATGCACCTGTAGTCCCAGCTACTTAGGAGGTTGCAGTGAGCCAAGATTGCACCATTGCACTCCAGCCTGGGCAACAGAGTGAGACTTTGTCTATAAATAAATAAATAAATAAATAAGATAAAAAGAAAAATTCACAATCTGTTGGAATCTCATGTCTGTATCTATCAATTGGAAATAGTTACATCATAATACTGGGATTAGTCAAAATCAGGCACTTTCATTGTCATGATGTCTATTAATAATATTTTTAAATAACTCTCCTCCCTAGTTATTTACATGCACATAGCCAGGGAACTATGGTTTATACGCAGTGAAGAAAATGGTAAATACTGAGTTAACAAAGCAAAAGCCACTGAACTAATTCAAGGTTATGACTTAGGACCTCCTGGGTTCAAACTCTGGCTTCATTATGTTTTTGTGAGATCGCAAGTAAATAATTCAATCTTTCTGCTGTTTCACAGAAGAGGAAAGCCCATTTGATCATAACACTGATACAAAATGATTCATGAATGCCTAAAATTGTTTGTTCATATTTATTATTTCTCTTGGTTGACTTTAAAATAGTTCAAGAATATTAAATTTACTTGCAATCATTGCTCATGAAAATAATATAAAATGCTTTCTTAGGTTTACTGTAGGATTTTTTTCTCCATTTATATTATTGACCTTTCTTATTTGTATGAATGAATGTAAAAACTTTTCAGCAATTCAAGATAAAATAGGCTATTTTAAAACACTGTATCACCTGTCTTTGCAAATAACAAGCTACACTCTAGATTTATTTAAGTATTTCTACTGTCTTTCAAAATAACTATGAAGTATTTTCAGCCTCACTTTCCTAATGTAATTTGTATAGTTGGCAGCTACCAGGTAATTAATATGAAACTATTTGATTTAGGGTATCAAAAAAGAAACATATTTGACAGCTTGCATTTTTCCAGTTCAGCAACTAATTATATTTTTTAAATGGAAAAGAAAAGGCTCAGCATTTAATTGAGATAAATGTCATTTTTTTAATAGCTGCACAATACACACACACACACACACACACACACACACACACACACACACATACACATATGCTCCACAACCTCACTATCATCAACTAGTTTGGGGATTAAGATTTATAATACTATGGCTATTCTGGGGACAGACCTTGGGACAGAAAAAAAGACAATGGGCCGTGATACCAATCCCTGACCATAATAGGCTATTTGGCAACTTCTAAACTATAGGAGCCATCATGTAACTATCTAGACATGGCTTTCATGATCTTTAAACCAAATATATGAGGTAAATTATTTTAGTATCACTTTAAGCAATATATTTTGAGCATTCTTTTTAGGTATCTTGATTACATTATGCAAGATTTACATGATTCCAAATATTAAATAGAACAAACTATATTAACTAGTACTTAACTTTTCAGAGCATAATCTAATATTTCAAGATTCAGAATTCCCTTAAGGGTTCAACTGTCACTTTAAAGAATATTCCAAATATACTTGATCATAGACTATGGAAAAGATATTGTTGGTTAATGAAGACAGTTGTGATTAATAAAAATAATCTTAAAACTTTTTAACTTATTTTTTTAAACTTTAATTTTTAATGTAGAGTTGCAGAAGTGAAACAATTTTTACATGAACACAAATTCATGCTTTCCTTAATGAATGTTTACTTTATAAGTTTTCTTGACCTACAGCGTGATCTGTATGCTTGACTAAAAAGAAAATAATGTATTTCTCCCCACTTAACCTTTTGCTCAGAGTCAATTGAAGAATAATCCTTTTATAGATGGTATTTACTCTAAGAGAGGCACAGAACAAAAAACTCCTGATAGGCATTGCACACCACCTGTTTCTGCTAGCTGAGACCAAACACTAAGATGAAAATAGTGATCCATTTAATTCTAGCTTGTGGAAAAAGAAAGTGGATGATAAACTGGAAACATATTGCACTTCACATTTTGCAGCATTTTAGTTTCCCTCCCCATCTGTACTAGTTCTGGAATATACTTTAAAATATTCAGAAAAATGAGGAGAAACTCTTTATGACATGGAGTTAGGGATTCTTTCTAATAATAGCCACCAAAAATATTAACTATGAAGAAAATAAAGAGTTATAATAAATTAATCAAAACATTTTATATCAAATACACATTGTTTAAAAAAAGAAGTCAATAAATGAGTGACTAAAATAAGTACCTAGAATATATAATGATGTATTCCAAATCAATAAGGAGTTAATAATAACTGCATCAATAAAAAGGGGAAAACATATCAATTGACATTTAACCAAACAAAGAAACTGAATGGAAAATAAAAATATAAAAAGATGTTTGGCCTTGACTAATAAAGAAATAAAATGAAAAGTCCATGAGATACCTTTTTACAGTCATCAAATTGTCAAAAAGCCAGAACTCTGAGACTATTAAGCAGGGTAAACTGTGCAGAACATCAGTACTTGTGCCCTCTCACTTATACCTAAAATGATTCAGAGATGAAATAGTCAATAGTTAGTAAGGTTGATATAACAAAGAATGAGCAATCCTATTGGTATACATTGTAGAGAAACCTGATGGTTTTACAAAAAGAGCTCTTCAAGAATGTAAATTGCAGTATTATTTGTAAAGGAAAAGAAAGAAAATGGAAAAAGAATGAATAGAAACAGAAAGAGGAAGAAATTATAACTAATCAAACTTCTTAGCATCTGCTATATGTATATACATTTATCTGTACAGTGAAATATCATAAAACGTGAACGTAATACATCGCAAAATTATGCAGTTGTGCAATAATACAACTTGTAGATACTTTTTCACTATAATGGCATTCACAATTTATAAACAGATAAAATAACATTATGTAGCATATTTTATACATTCATATTAAGTAAAATATAATGTATATAGAAAGGATAATTACCAATATAAGTTTTGCTTCTGAGAATAGAGAATGCCCAACTAGTGAGGATAAGGCTACAAGGCGATTTCACTTTTATCCAAAAAATTTACAATTTTAAGCTTTTTGGTGTCTACAGAGATCTTTGTTATGCTACTAGTGACATACATTATATGCCTGAAATGGATGAATATATTGGAAAAATGTTTTAATTATAATTATATTTGTTAGACATATTATTAAGTTGTTAAAATTCAAAACATGTAAATATAAACACATATGTAAAGATACTAATAACTAGCAAAAGCATACAATGGCAATTTTTTCACTTTAAAAATATTTAGTATCTATAAATAAAACACGAAATGTGCACATTACATAAAGAAAATACTAAACTGAATGCATGAAATAAAATATATCCTTGGAGAGATGTGACTTAAATGAGAACACTCAATACTGCAAAGGAATCAATTATACAAATTGGCTTTGCACATTTAATGCACTTGTAACTCAAACCACAAAGAAATTTTATTAAATTGAAATTATTTGAAATTCATCTCATAGAAAAAAATAAAACAAGAAGATTTAAGAAATATAGAACAATGAAATAATTTTCCATTGTGAATATGTATGTGACATTAGCTAACGTAGCAGACTAGAATATAAAACTCAACACCAAATATGTATGTATCTATCTCTATGAAATCACTGCTGATAAGGTGGTACAGGAACAATTTTTTGTTTATAATGAAAAATTTAAAAAATTAATCCTCTATTTTCCATCAATTATTATATTGAGAATGCTTTGAAGCTGTAAGCTAATATTTATCCCAGAAATTATAAATATTAAGGGAAAAAAGAACATGGCTGATAAACTTTACAACAGAAATTTCATGAAAATTAAAGATCAAAACTACAATATTACAAGTTTTCATGCATTTGTTAGAAAATATAATGCTAGCAATAATGCATAATATAATCAACTTTAAAAGATTTGTAAATCACTCAAATGTGAATAATTGTTCAACCAGTCTAATTTTTACAAACATATTATAATCATTTTTCCAACATCAAATAGAAAAGAACATACATTAAAATTTTATGGATTCGATGGAGAGATCCAAGATGGCCGATTAACAACAGCTCAGGATTGGAGCTCCCAGTGAAAGCGCAGAGAGCGAGTGGACGCCGCACTTTCAGACGAATTTTTGTTGCCCACAGACTAGGAGATTCCCGGCGGAGGAGCCACACGGGTCGCCAGCGCGACTTTTT
>CAUYLG010035576.1:0-21931 GCA_963573385.1 Cacajao melanocephalus
TATCAATCCACTGCACTCTAGCCTGGTCTAATGATAAAGACATTTTATAAAAAAAAAAAAAAAAAAAAAAAAAAAAAAAAAAAAAAAAGGCAAGGCAGCAAGTAGGAAAGAATGAAAGAATAGAAAGAAAAGAACTGAAATTCACAATTCAAAATTAAATATTCATAAGACTATCTCAATACTAATTTAGTTTTTCCTAAATAGACTGCCACTTCTCGTTAATTTAAACATTTATAGAGTATCAGTTATATTCGGAGAATTGTATTAGCCTAAATAAAGCACAATTAAGAGAATATGAATCTGCTCTCTTTACTCAATTCCCCTTTCCAAGAAGACATATATTTATACATAAAATAATCCATTCTTCAAATCATAGTTGCCTCTACTCTCTCCTCCACAAACAAAGGTAATCAGGAGGCAAGAGTATTTTCAAATTCACAAATGCTTCTAAAACTTACCTCACAGGTTTTAACGTAAAAATTCTCACATCTTTGGTTGCTATTGCTAGAATATGAAAAGATCTTCCCAAGTTTGGAGCAAATGCAATATCATGAACAGGATCAGTGACTGTCATAAGAGTTTCAGCTTTTGCGTATTTCCTAATGGAAAAACAAGCAATTTACATTAAACATTTTAGAAATAAAATGTGTGAAAATCCACACATCACTTCGTCTCACCTTTTTTTTTCCTACTGCTCACAATCAAGTAGTGCTCACCTCTATAGTGGGCTCAACAGTGACCCCCCAAAAGAATATGTCCAAGTCCTGACCCCTAGAACCTGTGAATGTGACCTTATTCAAAAGAAGGGTCTTTGAAAATGTAATTAAGTAAGGATCTCAAAATGACATAATCCTAGATTTAGGGTGGGTCCTAAATCTAATGTCCAATAAGTATCCTTAAAAAAGAAGGGGAGAAACACAGAGACAGAGAAAGCAGCCATGTGAACACAGAGGTAGAGACTGGAGTTATGCTGCCAGAAACTCCTGGAGCCAGCAGGAGTTGGACTAGACCAGGAAGGCTTCTAGAAGAAGCACAGCCCTGCCAACACCTTGATTTCAGACTTCCAGCCTCCAGAACTGTGAGTGAATACATTTCTGTATTAAGCCACCTGATTTGTGGTAATTTGTTACGGCAGCCCTAGGAAACTAATATAACCTCCCACGTTTCTTCCTTTGATAATGTCCATTTAGCTTGAAATGGTTTAATAAAAATGTAATTAGAATAAGGTCTTGGCTAGCCGCAGTGGCTCACACCTGTAATCCCAGCACTTTGGGAGGCTGAGGTGGGAGAACTGCTTGAACACTGTAGTTAAAGACTAGCCTGGGCAACACAGCAAGACCGCATCTCTACAAAAATCGCTGGGCATGGTGGTGCACACCTGTAGTCCCAGCTACTCAGGAGGCTGAGATGGGAGGATGGCTTGGGCTGAGGTTGCAGTGAGCTGAGATTACACCACTGCACTCCAGCCTGGGCAACATGAGACTGTGTTGCAAAAAAAGAAAAAGAATAAGGTCTTGATTTATTAGCCACTAACATCTTTCTTAGGAAAAGAATAACACATTCCCTAAGTATTTGAGTGCAAATCAAAAAGTAAAATTGGTAACAGAAACTGAGGGTTTTTTTTTTTTTTTTTTGAGGCAAGAATTTCGCTCTTATGCTGGAGTGCAATGGCGCAATCTCAGTTACTGTAACCTCCGCCTCCTGGGTTCAAGTGATTCTCCTGCCTCAACTTCCCGAGTAGCTGGGATTATAGGTGTACAACACTATGCCCAGCCAATTTTGTATTTTTAGTAGAGATGGGTTTCACCATGTTGGTCAGGCTGGTCTCGAACTCCTGACCTCAGGTGATCCACCCGCCTCTGCCTCCCAAAGTGCTGGAATTATAGGCATGAGCCACCGCACCCAGCAGGAATTGAGTTTTTTAAGTGATAATAAAAGGAAACTATGCCAAAGGCTATTTCATTCTTGCAGTTCTATTTCTTTATCCATAAATACAGAGTAAGAGGATAATGAAGGCAGTAGATCAGAGGTTTCTACTAGGTTCTTCTAAGATTGAATATCCTGGACAGAGCTGCAGCACCTAACCCTGCGTGTAGGAGACTGGGTGGAGAGACCTCCCCATCCCACCTTTCTACTACCTTCTTCTAAAATAGCGGCACTTCCAGCATTCTGTACTTGACCTTCTTTTCACCCCAACATTCTTCTGGTACGGCCTCAAGGTTCTCTCCTCACCTCTTGAGAAAAGGCGTACCTCTTCTCACCCATCCAATCACCCTAAGCAATCTCATCCACATCATTGCTTCTACTGTGTGGTCTGCAGCAGCCTGGAAGCTTCTGGTAAATACAGAATCTCAGCCCCCTCCCAGGGCCTACACAATGAGAATATGCATTTTAACAAGATGCCCAGATGATTTACATAGACACTGTAGTTTCTTTTTTTTCTGAGACAGAGTTTCGTTCTTGTTGCCCAGGCTAGAGTGCTGTGGCACTATCTCAGCTTACTGCAACCTCCGCCTCCCGGGTTCAAGTGATTCTCCTGCCTCAGCCTCCCAAGTAGCTGAGATTACAGGGATGTGCCACCATGCCCAGCTAATTTTTTGTATTTAGTAGAGACGGGTTTTCACCATGTTGGTCAGACAGGTCTCGAACTCCTAACTTCAGGTGATCCACCCACCTCGGCCTCCCAAAGTGCTGGGATCACAGGCGTGCACCACCGCACCCAGCCAACACTGTAGTTTCTACTCCCATGGTTTCAGGACCTGAATAAACCAATAATTCCTAAATCTATCCCCTGCAATTCAGGACCTTCTACCAAAGGCTAGCGACAGGACAGGGGGAGCTAAGAGCACACATGCTGCAGCCAGAACATATTTGAATCCAGGCTGTAACTTGACCTTCAGCAAGAAGTTCTCCCTAAAATGAGAGTAACACCAGTACTGTGGCAGAGAGATTCTAAGTGCCCCCAAGACCTGCACCTCCTGGTGGTCACGCCCTTGTGGAGGCTCTTCCCCATGAGTGTGAGTGGGGCCCATGGCTTGTTTTTTACCCAGGGGAAGGAACATGGCAAGGTGGTGGGACAACACTTGTGTGACTGCAACACACACGTCTGTGACAACCTGCCTTATGAGAAGATTCTCTTGCCTTCAGGCCTTGCAGAAGCAGCTGCCATGCTGTGAGGACACAAGGGAGAGGGTCTTGTGGCAGGAACACAAGTGCTGCCAACAACCAGGTGAGCTCCAAAGTGGAGTCTTTCCCAGTCTGGCCTGACTCTTGACCCACAGACACTGAAATACCGAATCTGTACTGTTCCAGCCACTGAGTGATAATGCTATAGTGTAGCAATAGACAACTAATCTCAGCTATTCTGTCTACCTTTACACATTCCCACCTCGATGTTCCAAAATCACATCAAACATATATCTGAAATAAACTGTGCTTCCCCCACATTCACTCCTCTTTGCTCAGTCCCAATCTCAATGAGTGGCACTACCATCAGCCAGGTCAGAAACCAAGACTCACGTGACCTACAGCTGGTGCCTCCTAGACAAGTCTCCCTGGTCCCTCTTCATCCCACGCCACAGTGCATGTCCTCATTCCACATCACAGTGGGCTACTGAGTTCCTGCTCCCAGTCCACACAGCTTCCAAAGTCATCTCCCTAAAAGGTAAATACAACCTTGTAACTCTACTGGACCCTGCAAAAGTTCAAATGCTGCCAGGATGGAGACCACACTTGGCAAGCAGCAAATCTCCAAAATCTGCCTGGCCTGTGCCTGCCCCTCCCCTACCTCTCCCCTGCATTAGCCTCCCCACCCACTGCCTCACCAGGCCTGACCCCACACCATGTCTTTGCTCCTGCCTCCTCTCTGCCTGCAGAACACCGTCTGTCTTTCAAGACTCATGCTCAAACATCATTAGCTCCCACCTAAGACTTCTCACCCTGCCAGGCAGGTATGTGCTGCCATCTCTAGCAGGTGACCATACTATTCCATATCCTAGGTGGTGTGAGCTCCTCAGTATTTAATACAGTCCCTGCTGCTTATAAAATGTTGAAAAAGTGAGATTTTTTTTTCTTACCTGAGGCAAGCTATATATTATAATTAATTAAGGTCATCTAAAGCTTCTCCTATCAGAAGGAGCCAAATAAGATCCTTGATGAAGAAAAAAAAAAAGATCCTTGATGAGCACGTAAATGAAGGGAATGAACAAAAAAGACTTTGTTTCTGGTCCTGACTCTAGACCTTAGACTACTCATTCACTCTGTTGGTCTCAGTTTCCTCATTTGTAAAATAAATAGTGCTAATAAAAAGCTGTCTCCCCTACTTAGAAGGTGGCTGATAGGAGTCAAACTTCCTAATACATGTGAAAGTGCCCTGTAACATATATAAATGCTTGGCACTTGTGTTATCACTACCAATGCTGGATCTGTTTTAGTATTTCCACTCACAAATAAAAATAAGTATATTCAACATTGGTTAATTTGGTAAAGATCTCCTGTCTACTAAATGGTGATATAACTTAGAAAAAGATAAACAGGTATTAATAATCATACTACATAGTTCACTATCACATCTCTTCCATGTTTAATCTAAGTAAGAGCCTTCAAACAATGCTTACCTCAAAGAACCAGCACCAGAACTCCAAAAAGTGCTGAACTCAATAGGTCTGATTACTTTCCAAGTCAATCGCACACATTCCCACCCGCAGATATTGTTTCCCCAATACCACTTCCCCTCATTTTTGATGCTGAAAATGCCAGACAATTGCTGTCTCACCCCTTGCAGCTAAAGCATGGTTAGATGACCCAACTCTGACCAACAGGACCTGTTAAGAAGCCTGCTAATGGCCCGGTGCAGTGGCTCATGCCAGTAATACCAGCACTTCAGGAGGCCAAGGCAGGCAGATCACCTGAGGTTGGGAGTTCAAGACCAGCCTGACCAACATGGAGAAACCCCATCTCTACTAAAAATACAAAATTAGCCAGGCGTGGTGGAGCATGCCTGTAATCCCAGCTACTTGAGAGGCTGAGGCAGGAGAATCACCTGAACCTGGAAGGTGGAGGTTGAGGTGAGCCAAGGTCATGCCATTGTACTCCAGCCTGTATAACTAGAGCGAAACTCCATCTCAAAAAAAAAAAAAGAAGCCTGCTAAGATACTTGTAGGAAAGGGGTTTTTTCCTAGAATACCTGTCTCTGTATCTGCATGTGAAACCTAACATCACTACAGCTCTTCTGTGATCATAAGATGGAGTTGTCACCAATGCACTAAGCATGACAGTAAGAAAAAATGGAAAATATTTAAGTAGGTCCTTGATGCCATCACTGAGCAACTGAGTCACTACCTAACCCCAGAACCACCCCACCCTCAGGCTCCTTGTAACATGACATAATACAGGGAATCCAGACCCAATCTAGATTTATTCTGTTAGCCAAGAGACTCAAATGCAACCTCAGATTATTTTTAACACTGGATATTTAGGTAATTTAGAAATACTTAGGTAATTTAGGCCTCGTACGGTCGCTCAAGCCTGTAATCCCAGCACTTTGGGAGGCCGAGGCAAGCAAATTACAAAGTCAGGAGATTGAGACCATCCTGGCTAACACAGTGAAACCCCGTCTCTACTAAAAATACAAAAACTTAGCTGGGTGTGGTGGCATGCACTTGTAGTCCTAGCTACTTGGGAGGCTGAGGCAGGAGAATCACTTGAACCCGGGAGGCAGAGGTTGCAGTGAGCCGAGATCACACCACTGGCACTCCAGCCTGGGTGACAGAGCGAGACTCTGTCTCCAAAAAAAAAAAAAAAGGCCAGGAATGGTGGCTCACACCTATAAACCTAGCACTTTGGGAGGCCAAGGCAGGCGGATTAGCTGAGGTCAGGAGTTCCAGACCAGCCTGGCCAATATGGTGAAACCCCATCTCTACCAAAAATACAAAAAATTAGCCAGCTATAGTGGCAGGTACCTGTAATCCTAGCTACTAGCGAGGCTGAGGCAGGAAAATCACTTAAATCCGGGAGGCAGAGGTTGCAGTGAGCTGAGATTGCACTACTGCGCTCCAGCTTGGGCAACAAGAGGGAAACTCTGCCTCAAAAAAAAAAAAAAAAAAAAAAAAAGAAATACTTAGGTAATTTCTATTTGTCTGTATTTTCTTTCAGAACTAAATGCAAGTTATTTATCTTTTAATGCCACTCTTATTTATGAAATACATTTTCTTTTCCTATGTTTTAGAAATGGTCCATATATATATATATTTTTTTTTTGACACTGCTGGAGTGAAGTGGTACAATTTTGACTTACCACAGCCTCGACCTCCCAGGCTCAGGTGATCCTCCCACCTCAGCCTCCTAAGTAGCTGGAACTACAGGTGTACACCACCACCCCCAGCTAATTTCTGTACTTTTGTAGAGAAAGGGTTTCGCCATGTCGTCCAGGCTGGTCTTGAATTCCTGGACTCAAACAATCCATTCACCTCAGCCTCCCAAAGTGCTGGGATTAAAGGCATGAGCCACCTCACCTGGCCAATGGTCCACCTTTTAAGTTTTGGGCTTATTCTGCTCAGCTAAGGTTGAAATTTACTTTAACAAGGCCAACACTTCATGAAGCCTCTACAAAATATGCTATTAATAGGGCTCATAGCTTTTATAGCTTAAAAGGCCGTGAAAATCTCTAAGACCATTTTTCATCATTGTAGCACGTTCTACTGGGCAGCACTGTTGAAAACCGAGCCTCTCTGAAGACATCAACAATCTAGGAAAGTAGAAGGTATAAGATCCCCTTGACAACCTAGATAGTAGCATTTACAATTGCAGAGCCCATGGGAATAACACTAGTTCCTACTCTAATGCTGGTCCTGCCTAAGATCTGACTATTAGAACTAAGAATTCTGTACAGCACCTGCGAAGACCATCTGATCACCTGACAGGTGCTCTCTTCTCCTGTAAGATTAAGACAGTGCTTTTGGCTCTCAGAAATTTTGCAGATACTTGTATCTCAACATGGCCAAAATTAACTTACCTTCACATGCTGCCACACTCTACTCGAATCTGCCTTGTTCCCAGAGTTCCTTATCTCAAGAAATTACACACACTGAAATTGTACACTGCACTTTTTTCTTTTTTTGAGACGGAGTCTCGCTCTATCTCCAGGCTGGACTACAGTGGTGCAATCTCCACCACTGCAACCTCTGCCTCCCAGCTTCAAGCGATTCTCCTGCCTTAGCCTCCCGAGTAGCTGGGACTACAGGCGCGTACCACCACGCCCATCTAATTTTTGTATTTTTCAGAAGAGACAGGGTTTCACCATGTTGGCCAGGCTGGTCTCGATCTCCTGACCTTGTGATCCGCCCACCTTGGCCTCCCAAAGTGCTGGGGTTACAGGTGTGAGCCACCCTGCCCGGCCGCACACTGCACTCTTAAGCCAGAACCTTAAAAATCATCTTAACACCTTCCCCCTTCTCCCTCAAATCCCATATCCTACTGATACCAATTCCCAATTATTCTCAAATTGTCCACTTATCTCCATGCCACTGTTACTACTAACCCAAAGCCACATAATCTCCCACCTGGACTGTCTTCACAGCATTCTGGCCCTGAATCCACCCTGTAAGATAAAATTGAAACATTGGACTTCTTTTTTTTTGAGACAGTCTTGCTCTGTCACCCAGGCTGGAGTGCAGTGACGCGATCTCAGCTCGTTGCAACTTCTGCCTTCTGGGTCCAAGCGATTCTCCTGCCTCAGTCTCCCGAGTAGCTGGGATTACAGGCAGCTGCCACCACATCTGGCTATTTTTATATTTTTAGTAAAGAGAGGGTTTCACCATGTTGGCCAGGCTGATCTTAAAACTCCTGACCTCAGGTGATCCACCAGCCTCGGCCTCCCAAAGTGCTGGGATTACAGGCGCAAGCCACTGCGCCCGGCCTCCTACTTCTTATAGATACAAGTGTTGCCTATTTCTCACCACACTCACTTTTGCTCAACATGTTCCAACCAAAGTAGAAATACATTCCTTCTCTCTTGCTTATAGGCTTTACCCCACATGCAGTTTTCTCCATCTGGAGTGCTTCTTCCCTCTTTATCTGACTAACTTCTACTCATCCTATAGGTCATCTTTTAGGTGAACCTTCATAGCCCCTGAATCAGATTAGGTACCCCAGGTGTAAGCTCTTTAGCACCATAATTCTTCCACTTCATAAAATTCACCACCCTTTTTTACTATTATCTTTTGTTTCTCTGCAAGATGGTATGTACTGGAAGATCAATGACCTTCTCTTTATCACTCATGCCTATAGTATCAGAGCCTAGCACAGAACTTGATATACCATAGTAAATCAGCAAACGTATGATGAATAATACATAATTTTGTAAATAAATAACATTTTTTAAATTTTAATGCAATTCTGAACAATTATTAACATCAAAGCAGGACTGACCTGGTGTTTTCATTATATTCAAAAATCTGAACTTTGGCCATTGCATTGGGGCTACTGTCATCACTTCCTACAGCGATCATGGGGGAATGAGCACGAGAGCTAGAAACATAGAGAAAGAACATTTTAGATAATGAAAGAAATAATTCATTCAGAAAATGAACACACTGGAGGCAAGCAGACAGCAAGCTTACAGTCAGCCTGTCATTACTAGTGACATCTAGGTCTCTGCCACACAGCTGACATGACCACACTGCAAGTATGTGTGCCTGAGAATGTCACACATGGGAACTGAGGATTCCGTCCTTATGGACTGTTTTTGGCATGTTCTTATGGCTCAGATAGAAAGGAGCTCTTTACCTGAAAGAAAGCTTTAAGCATTCAACAGATTTTAAAAAGATACTTCAGAGGTCTTAGTAATTTTTCCTGCTGAAATTTTTGGTCTGTCACTCAGGCTGGAGTGCAGTGGCTTGATCTCTGCTCACTGCAACCTCCATCTCCTGGATTCAAGTGATTCTCCTGCCCCTCAGCCTTCAGAGTAGCTGGGATTATAGGCGTGAACCACCATGCCCAGCCATAAACTTCTTTTTAGTGTTCTACAAATACTTAGTTTTGATTTTATAACATTAATAGTTTGAATGAGAACCAAAAGTACATTTATAGTGACATATTCTAAATTACTAAAAACAGGATTTTTTTAAAATTGAGATTGGGGTCTCACTATGTTGCCCAGGCTGGACTTGGAACTTCTGGGCTCAAGCAATCCTCCTCCCGAGTAGCTGGGACTACAGGCATGTGCCACCACACCCGGCTAAAAATCATAGGTTTTAAAAATATTTTTAAATCCAGTCATTAAATGTCCAGACAGCAACATGAATTGAGGATTACCTCAACCGTACAACCAGAAATAAGATATTCACATTTAAACCACTTTCCAAATATGATTCACAGCTAAACAGTGAGAAAAACCACCTCGCTTTCATACTGAATAGTGTAGACAGATCACCTGCATGTCTGCCTCCCTCCAAAGGCCCCATTGAAATGATGAAAGAATAGTATCATACAGCGCTAGAAATCTAGAAGGTGTACCATCAGAAATCAAGAAATTTGGAGGGTTTCTAGGATGTCAGGAGACAGATCAGACTGAGAAAGAAAACACAAAGGAAAAAAGAATCCATGTCACCATTAGTAAGTAGAAAATTCCAAAAGGTCCAATCTCCAATTAATAAATGCAAAGAACAGAAATGAGTCATGGACAATTACAAAGTGATTTGGTCAAAAAACATCTGAGGAAAGGTCTTATGGAAACAATTAGAACTTGAAAGAGACAAGTTAAGAACTGGAAATATAAAGGAGTACTCCAAAACCGGCAGGGAGGAAGAAAATACACTCAAATGGTCCATTGTGCTCAATGGAAAATCTTCCTTGCTTTGTCAGTTTGAGGGTGCTCCAGCCTGCCAGCCTGCTCTTGGCTCACACATCCTTAGGAAACCCTGCCAACCTACTCCACCCACCCCACAAAATTCAGTCAGCCTCCCTCGTTGAGAGAGTAAGTTGTTAACACAACAAAGCACCCAGCAAAAGAAAAATGCCAATATCAGTTTTCTCTACTAGCAGTAACAATCCCTCACTCATAAATATAAATAAGCAAAGATTAGCAAACACCAAAGAAAAACAAGAGGCGTAGAAGATAAAGACCAAGGCACACGAAAAGAACTGATCTTTGAGAAAACACACATAGCCAATCCTCGCTATTTAGAGATTCTGCACTTGTAAACTGGCCTAAATTTATTTGTAACCATAAAACCAATTTTCCCAGGCTTTATTATTTTTATTTTTATTTTTTGAAACAGAGTGTTGCTCTGTTGCCCAGGCTGGAGTGTAGTGGCATGATCTTGGCTCACTGCAACCTTCACCTCCCAGGTTCAAGGGATTCTCCTGCCTCAGCCTCCCGAGTAGCTGGGACTACAGATGCCTGCCACCACGCCCACCTAATTTTTGTATTTTTAGTAGAGACAGGGTTTCAACATGTTGGCCAGGCTGGTCTCAAACTCCTGACTTCAAGTGATCTGTCCGCCTCAACCTCCCAAAGTGCTGGGATTACAGGAGTGAGCCACTGCGCCCGGCCCAGGCTTTCATGGTCATTCATTGGCAGGTGCAGAGCAGGTCTGTGAAAAAATCGAGTTGCCTGATGCACAGGTTCCCAGCAGAGGTGCCTTCCTCCCTTGGCTCTCATATGGTAAACGAGTGTCCTTTCCACAGTCTAGTTAGCCTCACGTTTTTCACATTTTTGTACTTTTTAAAAGTGATTTCACAGTTTAAAATCCCATGGATGCTGCTGAAGTGCTGTCTAGTGTTCTTAAACATAGGAAGGCTGGGATGTTCCTTATGGAGAAAATATGTGTATTCGAAAAGCTTTGTTCAGGCCTGTGTAGTTGTGTTGTTGGCTGTGAGTTCGATGCTAATGAATCATCAACATATAAGTTGTCTTTAAAAAGAAAGACACACAAAAAGGTTATACACTGATCAGTTGATGAAAATGTGGTGAGAGGTTTGTGGAAACCCTGTATTTCCCCTAGGAGGAATTCAGTATTCAGTATTAGCTAATTCAGTGTTTATGGCAACTTTATAGAACATTGCCAGAGCAAATGATAATTGACCGTAATTCAGCAAACAAATGCAAATTTTTAAAAATCCTAACTAGGAAATGCAGGGAAATATTGTAATACATACAACTAAACTGACTGGTATAAAAAAGAAGTAATCAGAGAAAAAGAAAGTCTGAACAATTAAAAATGATTGCCATTCGCCCAAAAATTCAATGATGGGATAAAATGTATACCTGGAGAACAAAGTGGAGATCTGGGTAACAAAGTACTGAATCTCCAAACAATTTTTTTTTGAAATGGAGAGTAAATCCTGGAATAATCAAATAGGAGTGCCAGAAAGACAGAACAGAGACAAGAGAATAAAAAGAAATTGGCCGGGCACAGTGGCTCACGCCTGTAATCCCAGCACTTTGGGAGGCCAAGGCAGGAGGATCACCAGTTCAAGAGATCAAGACCATCCTGGCCAGCATGATGAAATCCCATCTGTACTAAAAAGACAAAATTAGCTGGGTGTGGTGGTGTGTGCCTGTAGTCCCAGCTACCTGGGAGGCTGAGGCAGGAGAATTGCTGGAACTCCAGGAGGCGGAGGTTGCAGTGAGCCGAGATCATGCCACCGCACTCCAGCCTGGCAACAGAGTGAGACTCTGTCTCAAAAAAAAAAAAAAAAGAAATTATCAAAGTATCAAAGGATCATAAGACATCCCCAATTTGAGACAAAAACATTCATTTTGAAAGGGACCACTGAGTGCCAAGCAAGATTGGCCGAGTGTGGTGGCTCATACCTATAATCTCAGCACTTTCGGAGGCTGAGCCAAGAGAACTGCTTGAGTCCAGGAATTCAAACCATCCTAGGCAACATGGGGAAACTCCATATCCACAAAAAATACAAAAAAATTAGTTAAGCATGGTGGTGCGTGCCTGTAGTCCCAGCTACTTGGGAGGCTGTGTATGGTAGTAGGATCACCTGAGCCCAGGGAGGTTCAGGCTACATTTAGCTGTGACTGTGCCACTGCACTCCAGCCTGGGCAACAGTGACACCCTGTCTCAAAAACAAATACATAAAAAATAATAAATAGTAAGTGCCAAGCAAGATTAATCAACAAAGGCCAAAACCTAATAATCCAGGTTGGGGTTTTCCTAGAGAAGGGGAATGAGGAAAGTACATACAGATGAAACAGCAGCAGCCTTGGGTTACTATAGCTGGGTGATGAGTATGGAAGGGCCTGTCTACTGTACTTCTGTTACTTTTGGTGTATCTGAAATTTTCTCTAATGAATATACCTGACAACCCCAAGATGGGAAAAACTGCTCAAATAAAGCACAAAAAGCACTCCAACAAGAAAGCCTGACAAATATGATTACATTAAAACTCATTTCCACTGGCTATTAAAATCCATCATAAAAAGTGTCAAAATACACTTGCAACAGAGCTCACAATAATAAGGCAAAATCCTAAAACCTTCTGGAAAGAACAAGCTACCACAAAAGAACCAGCATCAGACTAACCGCAGCTCATTAACAAAACCTAGTTAAAAATATGCAAGAATTATATCTTCGACATTCTTACATTCAGAACTCTAAAACTTGCCAAACTATCAATTAAGCAGGGGAGTAAAATTAAGACATTTTCAAGTGTGCTAGAATTTGAAGAGTTTGCTATCCATTCCATTTGAGAAAAGATTAGGTATGTCACGGAAATGGAAAAAAAAACTAAAGACAGCATGTGATTGAAAATTTGTGACAGCTAAGTATAAGCCAGGAGTAAAAGCAATAAAGAAGAAAACAGAGCACTCAATAACACCAGTAACAACAAAGTTTTCATGAAACAGATATTGGCATCTCAAATGAATACTTACATAATCTAGATTATAAAGCTGGCTGCTACTTAATTTTTAGAATCAGTAGGTAATCAAAAGACAAAATACATATGTGTTAAATGTTTACAGAATGTAAATATAAATTTTGCCAGTATACAAGCAATATAAGAATTAGGAAATGGAAGCAATGTGAGGGGGAAGCAATGTGAGGGGGAAGCAAAATAAACTAATTTCCTCTTTTTTAAGAGAGGGGAGTAAATACGTAGCCTAAAAATTGATAAGTAAATATGTATAGATATATATATCATTTGAAATTATAATAACTATCAACATAACTCAAACAACTATCAACATCACCACAAATAAGATATCTATCTAGCCATACCTTGGGATGTGGAAAGTTTTAAAAATGTGCTCTATTCATCTTTCATAGCAGTTTGGATATTGTTTAATGATAACATAGCAAGAATATGTGAAAAAATAGCAGAATAAAAATTTTTTAAAAAAAGAAAGAAAAAGATACATAGCAAGAACCAACGGTATAAATAAATAATTTAAAAACATACTAGTGACTACCAGAATTAAAGTCTAAAAGCAAAACTGTTAACACCATTTGTTTTTAGGGGGTAAGGGAACTTTACCTTTCTTTTTGTGCTATAGATCATTTCCATTTTTTTCTTTACCAAGTGATTCTTATAATTGTTTAAAAATAGTTTAATAAAAATCAACTATGGCATATTCATATAGTCATGCCCTATATAGCAGTTAAAAAGAAATGAGGTACGGCTAGATATACTAATATATGGAAAAATGCCCACAATGTATCTGTAAGTGAAAAAAGCTAATTGCAAGGAAGGAAAATGTATGGGTTTCTGGCTGGGCGCAGTGGCTCACACCTGTAATCCCAACACTCTTGGAGGCTGAGGCAGGAGGATCACCTGAGGTCAGAAGTTCAAGACAAGCCTGGCCAACACGGTAAAACCCTGTCTCTACTAAAAATACAAAAACTAGCCGGGTGTGATGGCGCATGCCTGTAATCCCAGCTATCTGGGAGACTGAGGCAGGAGAACTGCTTGAACCTAGGAGGTGGAGGCTGCAGTGAGCCAAGAACGCACCACTGCATTCCAACCTGGGCAACTGAGCAACACTCTGTCTCAATAAATAATAAAATAAAATGTATGGGTTTCAATGTCTGTGTGTTTTGTGTCTACCTGTGCTAGTAAATATCTGGGCATGTTTGCATATATGTGTGTTTATGAATACGTTAAATAGTTACTTGTGTATGCATAGAAAACATCCAGAAGGTTCACATGAAAATATTTACAATGCTGGCTTCTCTGTTGAGTGAAAAACGGGGGACAAGTGACATGCTTGGGTGAAAAATGGAAAATGTACACTCTATATATCTTGAGAAAAAGCATTTTTGAGAAAATAAATTATCAAATTGTTAGCTTAAAAATTACTAGTTTATTTTACTAGGATGTTAACAGCGGTTTACTACGTAAGCTTACCTTGAAGGGTTCCAAGAAATACAACTACAGCTTAGCTTACATGAGATCTCATGCTGCAAAGACCACTGGCTGAGATTCATAACATCTGGTGCCTCATATATTCTTACTATACCATCTGCTGAACAGGTTGCTAACATAAGACCCATGTGCTTGGGAGCAAACTTCACATCAGTAACAGATGTTCTGCTATCCACCAGAGTTGTCCTTTTAACCTAAAAAAAATAATTAAATTATATACAAAAAGAAAGCATGGTAGAGTGGAAAAGACACATAGACTTTGGAAACACACAGAAACTCCTCTGTCATTCAGTAGGTATATAAGCTTGGATACGTGTCTATGCCACAATTTCCTACAAGCACATGGCAAAATACCATATACATAGCTGGCAATCACTAACAAATTAGTGAGCCATAATTAATTACTCCCTTTAACACACACACACAAAAACCTACCTCTGAAAGCCTAACTTTATCTTATAAGTAATCTCTCTTAAGCAGACTGGTCACAGAAACCAGAAACCGTTAAAATTTTCAGACAAGTAGTTTTGTCACACAAAGCATGCTGCAAGCATTAGATCCTTTAATAAAAAATGAGCCAGGCACAATGGCTCACACCTGTAATCCCAAAACTTTGGGAAACCAAGGCAGGCAGATTGCTTGAGCTCAGGAGTTCAAGACCAGCCTGGGTAACATGGCAAGATACTGTCTCTACTAAAAAAAAAAAAAATAGCCAGGTATGGTGGTGCACACCTGTGGTCCCAGCTATTCCAGAGGCTCAGGTGGGAGGATCACTTGAGTCAGTGGGGCAGAAGTTACAGTGAGCCAAGATTGTGCCACTGCACTCCAGCCTGGGTGACTGGACAAGACCCTGTCTCAAAAAGAGAAAAAAAGCCAGTAAATGGAAGGCATGCAATTTCTTCTCTCAAGAATAATTTTCTGTTAATCCTATTTGGACCACTATTACTCATTGTTTTTCCCTTTGGGACAGGGTCTTGCTCTGTCACCCAGGCTGGAGTACAGTACCATGAATCATGGCTCACTGGCAGCCTTGAACTTCTGGGCTCAAGTGATCCTCTTGCCTCAGCTTTCCCAATGACTGGAACTACAGGCACCTGCCACCATGCCCAGCTAATTTTTTCTTATTTTTTTAGAGATGGGGGTCTCACTATGTTGCCCAGACTGGTCTCAAACTCCTGGCTTCAAACGATCCTCCCACCTCAGCCTCCCAAGTTGCTGGGATTACAGGTGTGAGCCCACTGTGCCCAGCTACCATGCACTTTTAAGTAAAGGCATTTAACAGAGACCAAAAGAATGGTAGAAAACAAGCATTGTGATCACTATAAAATTCCAACACCACATTTATAGCTATCTTCTGGCACCCAGATTAACATGAAACTTTACTAAAAACATCAATAAGGCCGAACACAGTGGCTTCATGCCTGCAATCCCGGCACTTTGGGAGGCTTAGGTGGGTGATCACTTGAGGTCAGGAGTTCAAGACCAGCCTGGCCAACATGGTGAAACCCCATCTCTACTAAAAATATAAAAATTAGCCAAGCACGGTGGCAGGCACCTGCAATCCCAGCTACTTGGGAGGCTAAGGCAGGAGAATAGCTTGAACATGGGAGGCAGAGGCTGCACTGAGCCAAGATCAGGCCACTGCACTCCAGCCTGGTGACAGAGTGAGACTTTGTCTCGAAAAATAAAGTCAATAAAGTTTAAAAATCAATAGATTACTGTCTATGGTTACCAAAATGCTTCTTAAAGAGTCTCAATATTAAAAGGATAATATTCAACTTCAGAGATAACATCTTAGCAAACTTTTGTCTACAGACACCACTGAATAATATAAACACAAATGTTGAGAAAATAAATGCATTCGTTACAGTAGGTGGTCAGACATGAGGAGGGCAGCAGAGGACCCCACCGCACCAGGAATGTCAGGTGACCATCAGGTAATGGTCAAGCAGTTGTTTAACTTTCTCTCTAAAATAATCATTGGTTGCAGCAGCGCCAGGGAAAGGCAGTCTCCCAACAGATATTATCACCTGAAACTGGTGATCAG
Organism: Cacajao melanocephalus; assembly: GCA_963573385.1. Lineage (NCBI taxonomy): Eukaryota > Metazoa > Chordata > Mammalia > Primates > Pitheciidae > Cacajao > Cacajao melanocephalus. Next base: position 16,427 of record CAUYLG010035576.1, read on the forward strand.
CAGCTTCCTGATAAGATCTCAGGAGTTGGATGAGTGGGCTCAAGCATGTGCACTAAAAGGCAAAATGGCGGAGTTTAACTGGTCTATGACCTTCTACAAACATTCTGTTAAGGGGAAAATGCCTCAAGTGAGCATTTGCACAACTCCAGTAAATACACTGCACATGCGGCCCCTCCCAAGCACGAGCAGGCCACTGCACTTGCGGACTGCCTACCCCAAGGGAAGAATCAGAGAAGAGACGCAACCCTTGGGAAGCATGCCAACGTGTAACAACCCAAATCAAAAGTTGAATCTTCTACTTGACTCTCTCAAGTCACCCACTTGGTCTTCTTCCAAGTGTATTTTACTTCCTTTCATTTCTGCTCTAAAATTTTTTAACAAATTTCCACTCCAGCTCTAAAACTTGCCTTAGTTTCTTCCTCTGCCAATGCCCCTTGGTGGAATTATTTCTTCTGAGGAGGCAAGAAATGAGGTTGCTGCAGACCCACACGGATTCACCACTGCTAATACATTAATGGTGACTAAACTAAATACAAATAAATATCTTGAAGATCAAAGAAAAATCCTTCTTATGCCACCCCCAAATCTAGCCTATAGTATACTGAAATGACACACCTCAGACTTAATGCCAAAAAAATCCTTTCTAATTCTATAAATTTCCATTCTCTCCTCCCCATAAGCAGCTTGCCTTAGAGAAGCCCTAGTGCAAAGGTAATCAGACATACTTCTCCCCCTAGAAGAGTTGTAAAACAGTCTGAATAGCCATTCAAACTACAAAGCTAACATAATTAAAATAGCGTGCTATTGAAACAAGGAGACATACAGGCCAATGGTAACAAGAGTACAGAAATCAATCCTCCATATATAGAGCCAACTGATTTTCAACAAATGTCAAGACCACTCAACAAAACTTTCAACAAATATCAAGACCATTCAACAGTCTTTTCAATAAATGGTGCTGGGAAAACTAGATTTCAGCACCCTACCAGTTTTTAGTGACTGAAATAAATAATTTTTATTAGGTCCTTGCTTGCTTGCACATATTAACCACTCACTTTTTGCTAAATATCCCTTGTTGCCACAATATAATGATAAACTGTTGATGTACTGCTTCTTTGTCAAGCAGGAGGAGATAACTTCAGGGTCATGTAAAGAAAAATGTTGGCAGAAGAAATGAATGGCTTTAAGGACATTGTGACTAGCTGCTTATACCCAGACGTCTGGTTGCTCAAGGCATTACCTGAGACTAAAAAAACAGACTTTTTCCCTAGATTCTCTGAAACTACCCCTCCCTTACTCTCTAGTCACATAAAACTACCTGCTGCTTCCTTTTAAGACGGATTTGAGAGATCTTGTCCCCCTCCCACCTTGTTTTAGCCAAATCGAATAAATCTTTCTCTATCTCCAAGTAACAGTGACTCAGTATTTGGTCTCAGCTCCACACTGGGGATACAAGCCTGAATTCAGGATCCTACAACAATATTAGAAGAAAACACTGGGGAAAATCTTCATGACACTGGATTTGGCAATGCTTTCCTGAATATAACACCAAAAGCAAGGGAAACGAAAAAAATAGATAAACTAGACTTCAAAATTTTTAAATTTTGTGCATCAAAGGATACTATCAAGAGTGAAAAAGGCAACTCAGAGAATGGGAGAAAATATTTGCAAATCATTTACAGGTTGTACATAACAAATCTAAAAACCTGAAATCTGAAATGCTCCAAAATCCAAAACTTTTTGAGCACTGGCATGATGCTCAAACAAAATGATTACTGGAGCATTCTGGATTTCAATTTTTAGATTTAGAATGTTTAACTGGGGCCGGGCACAGTGGCTCACACCTGTAATCCCAGCACTTTGGGGGGCCAAGGTGGAGGATCGCTTGAACCCAGGAGTTCAAGACCAGCCTGGGCAACACAATGAGATCCTGTCTCTATTAAGTAAATAAATAGGAGAATGCTTAACTGGTAAGTATAAATACAAATATTCCAAAATCCAAAATCCGAACTCTGAAACATTTCTGGATCCAAGCATTCTGGATAAATAATACTCAACCTATACCTGGATGAGGGATTAATACCCAGAATATATAAAGAACTCCTACTACAACAACAACAAAAATACCCAATTAAAAAATAGGCAAAGGATATGAATAGTATTTTCCCAAGGAAGACATACAATTGGCCAATAAGCACATGAAAATATGCTCAACATCAGTAATCATTAGAGAAATGCAAATCAGAACCACAATGGAGATACCACTTCACAACAGTCACAACAGTAGGATGGCTACAACAAAAAAGCACAACAAGTGCTGATGAAGATGTGGAAAAATTGGAATCCTTGAGCACTGCTGGTAGTAATGTAAAATGGTGTAGCTGCTATGGAAAAGTTTGAGTTTCCAAAAACGTTAAACACAGAACTACCACAAGAGCCAGTAATTCTACTCCTAGGTACATATCCAAAAGAATCAAAAGCTGTCTCAAACATTTATCTGTACAGCAATGCTCATAGTAGTATTACTCATAATAGCCACAAAGTGGAAACAACCCAAGGATCCATCTACAAATGAATGGATAAACAAAATGTAGTATACACACACAAGAATATTACCCAGCCACAAAAAGGAATAAATATATGCTACAACATGGACAGACCTTGAAAACATTTTAGTGAAATAAGCCAGTCACAAATGTACAAATACCGTGATTCCCCTTATATGCAGTACCTCGAGTAGTCAAATTTATAGACAGACAGTTGAATGGGGGTACAGGGAGGAGGAAGGGGGAGGCATTCTTTAACGATATGGAGTTTATGTTGGCAATGATGAACAGTTTGAGGTATAGATAACAGTGATGGGTACACAGCACTGTGAACGTGATTAATTCCACTGAATTGTACCACTTACAAATAGTTAAAATGGGCAGGGCATGGTGGCTCACGCCTGTAATCCCAGCACTTTGGGAGGTCAAGGTGGGCGGACCATTTGAAGTCAGGAGTTTGTGACCAGCCTGACCAATATGGTGAAACCCCGTCTCCTTCTAAAAATACAAAAAAATTAGCCAGCCATGGTGGCACATGCCTGTAGTCCTAGTTACTCAAGAGGCTGAGGCAGGAGAATCACTTGAACCCCGGAGGCAGAGGATGCAGTGAGCCGAGATCGCACCACTGTACTCCGGCCTGGGTGACAGAGCAAGACTCCATCTCAAAAAAAAAAAAAAGTTAAGATGATGAATGTTATATGTTTTACATTATTTTACCATAATAAAAAATTGCATCATGGCAAGCATAGTGGCTCACACATATAATCCCAGCACTTTGGGAGGCCGAGGCGGGAGGATTACTTGAGTCCAGGAGTTTAAGGCCAGCCTGGGCAACATGGTGAAACCCCATCTCTACAAAATAAAAAAATTAGCCAGGCATGTTGGTGCACGCCTGTGGTCCCAGCTACTTGGAGAGCTGAGGTGGGAGGATCGCTTGAACCCAGGAGGTTGAGGCTGTAACGAGCTGTGATTGGCTGTATTGCAGTATCATGCATTAGGGAGGGGAGGTGAGGGGTGATAGGACTAGAGAAGAAAATACTGTCCTTGTAAAGGAATGGAGTTATATCTGGAAGGATACACAAAAACCTGTATGTACTACCTCTAGGGAGAAAACCCCACAGCGAGGGAAAATGAGGACACTCCCACAACATACTCCCTTTTGTTTCTTTTGAATTTTACACCATGTGCATGATTATCTATTACAAAAAACAAATCATAAAGGTGGGGGAAAGCCTGCAGATGATAATACCTTCATGTGAAAATGCTGGAAAGGGTCTTAAATATAATCTAGTTCAATTTTTTCACTTTATAGGTGAGGAACTTGAACAGCACACAGATTATATTATGTTCTTGCCCAAATTCAAATATCTAATCAGGCAAAGAGTGGTAAAAGCAGATGCAGATAAAGGAGATATTTTCTAAGAAAATAAAAGTAACCACAAAATAGAAGAAACACTTTTTAAAGAATTATATTAACCCTTAATAGTTTAAGGTTTAAAAAAAAAAAGAATTTTAGTGTTAGACACAGTGGCTCATGCAGCAACTCAGAGGCTGAAGTGGGGCCAGGAGTTTGAGACTGCGGTGAGCCAGCATACGTTAAAATCATAAACGACTATGATATAAAATATACGAATAGGTAAAATTATATAAATGCAAATAGCCTGGAGGCATTATAAAAGTTATAAACAATGCAATAGTGCTCCTATGACTTCAGACCCAAGTTAAAATGAAACGAACAAGGAAAAAACATGGAAGAAAGAACTTTAGAACTGGTAAAAATAGAGGGGAACGGTAATATTTTACCCATTATCTGAGACAGTCTTGGGACTAACGCTCCTTGGCTGCTCATGTCTTCCCGGCCCTCAGAATACGAACAAATGTCTCACCCAGTGGCTCTGTCCTCGCAGTTTATCATTTGATTCTCCTACTATTTCTTCCCATACAGCAGCTGTTCGGTCAAAAGAACAAGAAGCCAACACCTGTCCAAATTCAGGATGAGCCCATGTCACACGCCACACAGATCCACTATGTGTCTAGGGAATCAAAAAGAAAAAAAAAAGAGCAAATATTCATTATCCCAGGGCTTTTTTTCCCTAAAAACTGAGTTTATTCATATTTCATAAATACTGGTTTTACATGAGGAAACAGAATATAGTTTTACTTCTGTAAGAGGAGAAAACTGATCAATATAACACGAAAATAAAACGTTAAATTCCAAAATGTTTTAACCTTTAGAAAACATTCTATATTTAGGATTGTGGCCCTTCTGGGGGTCCAGTTCTTCTAACATTTTACTAATAAAGAAAAATCTAGCCAGATAAAGTTGATTACTTCTAGTGTTGATAATTGGGAGACTTGCTTCAGAGCTTAGCGTAACTAACCTTTGAAACAAAGATTCTACATGTCCACCATCTTACTTGCAAATGCTTTTTACAGCAAATACCCATCTAACAAAATAAATAACATTAGATTTATTTGCTCCAAAATCCACAGAGACAGAAAGTAGATTAGTGGTTACCAGGGGATGGGGCAGAGGAAACAAGAAGTGACTGCTAAATGAGTACACGGTTTCCTTTACAGGCAGTAAACAATGTTCTGAAATTAGAAGTGGTGGTGGTTGCCAATTTAATGAATATACTCAAAAATCACTAAATTGTATACTTTAAATGGGTGCACATTATCACATTATGATATGTAAATTATAGCTCAATTAAAAAAATACTTTTTTTTTTGAGACAGAGTCCCACTCTGTCACCCAGGCTAGAATGCAGTGGCACCATCTCGTCTTACTGCAACCTCTGCTTCCCGGGTTTAAGCAATTCTCCATCTCAGCCTCCCGAGTAGCTGGAATTATAGGCATGGGTCACCACACCCAGCTCATTTTTTGTATTTTTAGTAGAGATCAGGTTTCACCATCTTGGCCAGGCTGGTCTTGAACTCCTGACTTTGTGATCCACCC
>CAUYLG010035577.1:0-13542 GCA_963573385.1 Cacajao melanocephalus
CCTTGCATCCCTGGGATGAAGCCTACTTGATCATAGTGAATAGGCTTTTTGATGTGCTGTTGGATTTGGTTTGCCAGTATTTAATTGAAGATTTTTGTATCAGTGTTCATCATGGATATTGGCCTGCCATTTTCTTTTTTAGTTGTGTCTCTGCTGAATTTTGGTAGCAGGATGATGTTGGTCTCATAGAAAGACTTAGGGAGGATTCCCTCTTTTTGTATTGTTTGGAATAGTTTCACAAGGAATGGTACTAGCTCCTCTTTGTACATCTGGTGTGACCCTGTCTCAACCTGGACTTTTTTTGGTTGTTAGGCTATTGATTGCTGCCTCAACTTCAGACCTTGTTATTGGTCTATTCAGGGTTTCAGCTTCTTCCTGGCTTAGTCTTGGGAGTGTGTAAGTGTCCAGGAATTTATCCATTTCTTCCAGATTTACTGGTTTATGTGCATAGAGCAGTTTGTAGTAATCTCTGATGGTATTTTGTATTTCTGTGGAATCAGTGGTGATATCCCCTTTATCATTTTTTTATTGCATCTATTTGATTCTTCTCTCTCTTCTTTTTTATTAGTCTAAGTAGTGGTCTGTCTATTTTGTTAATCTTCTCAAAAAACCAGCTCCTGGATTTACTGATTTTTTTGAAGGTTTTTTTTGTGTCTCTATCTCCTTCAGTTCTTCTCTGATCTTAGTTATTTCTTGTCTTCTGCTTGCTCCTCTAGCTCTTTCAATTTTGATGATAAGGTGTCGATTTTAGATCTTTTCTTGTTTCTCATGTAGGCATTTATTGTTATAAATTTCCCTCTAGACACTGCTTTAAATGTGTCCCATAGGTTCTGGTATGTTGTGTCTTCAATCTCGTTGGTTTCAAAGTACATTTTTATATCTGACTTCATTTCATTTTTTATCCATTCATCATGCAGGATCAAGTTGTTCAGTTTCTATGTGATGGTGCAGTTTTGAGTGCTTTTCTTAATCCTAAGTTCTAATTTGATTGTGCTGTGGTCTGAGAGACTGTTTGTTATGATTTCTGTTCCTTTGCATTTGCTGAGGAATGATTTACTTCCAATCATGTGGTCAATTTTAGAGTAAGTGCAATATGCTGCTGAGAAGAATGTGTATTCTGTGGATTTGGGGTGGAGTATTCTGTAAATGTCTATTAGGTCCACTTGGTCCAGATCTGCGTTCAAGTCCTGGATATCCTTGTTGACTTTGTGTCTCATTGATCTGTCCAATATTGTCAGTGGAGTATTAAAGTCTCCCACTATTATTGTATGGGAGTCTTAGTCTCTTTGTAGGGTGTTAAGAACTTGCTTTATGTATCTGGGTGCTCCTGCATTGGGTGCTATATATTTAGGATAGTTAGCTCTTCTTGTTGCATTGATCCTTTTACCATTATGTAATGTCCTTTTGTCTCTTTTGATCTTTGTTGGTTTAAAGTCCATTTTGTCTGAGACCCTAGTCTTTTTTAGCAGACAAAAAAACTCCATTTTGTCAGAGACCCTGCATTTTTAGCTCTCCATTTGCCTGCTAAATCTTCTTCCATCCCTTTATTTTAAGTCTATGTGAGACTTTGCATGTGAGATGGGTCTCCTGAATACAGCACATTGATGGGTCTTGACTTTTTATCCAGTTTGCCAGTCTGTCTTTTGATTGGGGCATTTAGGCCATTTACATTCAACATTAATATTGTTATGTTTGAATTTGATCTTGCCATTTTGTTACTGGCTGGTTGTTTTGCCCATTAGTTGATGTGGTTTCTTCATTGCATTGTTGTTCTTTACCATTTGATATGTTTTTGCAGTGGCTGGCACCAGTTGTTTCTTTCTATGTTTAGTACTTCCTTCAGTAGCTCTTGTAAGGCAGGTCTTGTAGTGACAAAATCTCTCTGCAATTGCTTGTCTGTAAAGGATTTTATTTATCCTTCACTTATGGAGCTTAATTTGGCTGGATATGAAATTCTACATTGAAAGTTCTTTTCTTTAAGGATGTTGAATATTGGCTCCCACTCCTGTCCAGCTTGTAGGGTTTCTGCCGAGAGATCCACTATGAGTCTCATGGTCTTTCCTTTGTGGGTGACTCGACCTTTCTCTCTGGCTGCCCTTAGGATTTTTTCCTCCATTTCAACCCTGGTGAATCTGACATTATGTGCCTTGGAGTTGCTCTTCTTGAGGAATATCTTTGTGGTGTTCTCTGTATTTCTTGGATTTGAATGTTGGCCTGCCTTGTTAAGTTGGGGAAGTTCTCTTGGATAATATCCTGAAGAGTGTACTTGGATTCATTCTCCCTGTCACATTTGGGTACACCGATCAACCATAGATTAGGTCTTTACACATAATCCCATAGTTCTTGGAGGCTTTGTTCATTTTTTTTCCACTCTTTTTTCTCTAATCTTGCCTTCTCATTTTATTGATTTGATCTTCTATCTCTGAAATCCTTTCTTCTGCTTCATCAATTTGGCTGTTGAAACTAGTGTATTCCTCACGAAGTTCTTGTGCTGTGTTTTTCAGCTCCAAGTCATTTATGTTCTTCTCTAAGCTGGTTATTCTAGTTAGCCTTTCATCTAACCTTTTTTCAAGGTTCTTAGTTTCTTTGCATTGGGTTATAACATGGTCTTTTAACTCAGAGAAGTTTGTTATTACCCACCTTCTGAAGCCTGCTTCTGTCAGTTCGTCAAACTCATTCTCTGTCTTGTTTTTTTCCCTTGATGATGAGGAGTTGTGATCCCTGGGAAGAGAAGAGGTGTTCTGGCCTTTGATGGTTTCATCCTTTTTGTGTTGGTTTCTTCCCATCTTTGTGGATTTATCTCCCTTTGATCTTTGAAATTGGTGATTTTGGGAGGAATCTCTGAGTGGACGTCCTTTCTGTTGAGGTTGGAGCTATATTTTTTGACCTGTAGAGGTGCTACTGGGCTGTCTTGGATTCAGTCAGGTTGCTAGGTGGGTGCTCCTTCCCTGGAGTTTGTTTGCAGGTTAGATTAGCCCCACCTTCCCAATGGCGTCTCTCTTTCTGAGAGCTTGATCTTCCCAGTTAGGGTCTGACTGGTGTATTTGCTGCCAAGCTCTCTAGCATGCAGGTTTCAGTTTTAGTTTTGTGGGGGTGGGGACTGCCAGGCCTTATGGCCTCTTTCCCTGCTTTCAACTCTGCCTCTTTCTATGTGACGGGTCGTCCTGCTGGCATTAGTACAAACTTCTGCCAACAACTTGCAGCACCTGGTGGGAGCTGTCGCTCAGATTTGCATCAACAACCCATGGCACCCCTCAGTCTGGCGGGGCTCTCGTGGACCGTGGGTTGCAGGAGGGATGAGGTAAGCACAGGATCAGAATCGGAGCACCTAGGGGGTGAAGTCTCTGACCCTCCGAGTCAGCTGCATGTTCCAGGTGGGGATGTGCCCTGCCATTTCTTGGTTCACCTTTCCTGGGTGGCTCTTGCCTTGCAGCTCCTTCTCTGGACTATTTTCAGCGCCCTACCATTTCCACTGAAATGAACCTGGCACCTTGCTTGGAATCATAAAGTCCTCTATCCCTCTGTGTCTCATTCGCTGGGAGCTGCATTTGGGTGTTGCCTCCCCTCGGCCATTTTGGTGTGACCCCTAAGTTTGCTTTTTTTTTTTTTTTCCCATTTCTGTGGTTTCTAAAATTAATACTTATCACTTTTGAATTTAGAAAAAATATTAGTGGGAAATGAAGTAAATTTTAAAAATAGTAAAAAAGAGAAAAGGTTTTTGGAAGTAAAGGTGTAAAATTTCAGTAGAAGAAATTCTGGGCACAGTTGAAATAGACAATATAACTTCTCACAGAAAAAGACTTGGGAGGAGAAACAGCCTCACTCTCTTTTGCTTTTTCTACAAGTCTAGAACATTTGGAGCCAAGATCAAGTAACCTGGGAAAAATGTGAACCTTTGACTTTTAAATTTTAAAGTTATACTCAGGAGGGCTTTCAGGTTTCCTGAAGCTACAGTGGTATATCGGACTGAGTTTAGTCAGAAAAACAGAAGCCTCTGCTGGCACTTCAAAGAGAGAAAATTTGATATAGATAACTATGGGTTGGATTACCTGGATGTACAAAAGAGGGGAGAAAGGAACTGGAAGAGAAAACACAAATCAAAGATGATGCTCAGAGATTAGAGGCAGCTAGTGTTACTGGCTAGAGTCCATGTATCCACACATCCTGCTTCCCTGTTAGAGACTCTGTAGGCATTGATTTCAGATTTGCTGAAGTTTTCCAGAAGTCTTGGTTTTCTCCACCAATACTGTCATCATTGTGTGCTGTAGATGCTGCTCTTGCTGCCAGGTGCTGCCAATAAATGAAGTTGAAAAGAGTCACTTTTTTTCCCTCTCTCTTATCTCATGTTGCCTCCAAGTGGAAGAATCTAATTGCAGTTCAGTTTGTAAGTCAGATAGAGAAATAAAGTTTGCCATTTCCAGGCTTCCTACCATACCTAGCAGGGCAAAGAAGTATGAGGATAGGGGTTGAGAGCAAAGGCACAAATGACCGACATTGTCCACCCTTTTGTCTATGTAGCATCCTTTCTCATCATTCTACCCATAATTTATTTTCATACAACATTTTGCTTCTGTCTGTTATAATGTATGTGTCTCCTTGATAAACGCTGATGCTATTTCCTCATCTAATTCAATGAGCAATTCTTGCTGAATACATAATGACAAGCTGAACTATTAAGTTGCCCGTTACTAACCTTCTTTGAATGGAAAATAAGGGGAGAGGGGAGAGGTGAAGTTGATCAATGTATGCAAAGATATCTACAAGGAAGTAAATCACTTATGGTTGCTGTAGTCCTCATTTGTACCTTGTCACAAATTTGTATTGATACTCACAAATTTCTTCTTCCTCTGTCATTTCATTTATCTGCCCTTAGCCAGTTTCTCTTCTGGTGAAATTTCCAAACTTTCATTCCTGAAATATTTGAATCACTATTAATTTTTCTTGCTATGGGTTGCTATTGTCTTCTTTCAAGCTTTATTACCAGAATGGAAATGATAAGAACAGTGTTAGGAAATTCCAGGGACTCTAAACGTAGTCCTACCTGTTCTTACTGTGGGATGACAACACAATTTCCATTTGATAATTAGCTATCCTTTTTGTCATTCGATTTTGTGACATGAGAAGTTTGAAATATCTGCTGGTAGTCTCAACTTTCTGTTTGATTTAACCAGTGTCGTGTCCTTTAGTGGAACCATTCCTCTCCTGAGAATAAAGGCCTGTAAAATAGCAGAACTTGAGATTAGAGGGGTGTGGAAAAATCCTGTGTGTGGACTGTTAGGTGTAATAGAGAAGCCCCTACCAATTCCACCACTCAGTTTTATGACTCCCATGATTCATTTTTTTCCAGTCATGGCAGAAATAGCATCAAACATTGGTTATCAGTTCAAAGCCTATGCCAAAGCTTGAAGGACAGCACCTCAACCTTGCAGGTTATATAACTGAGTCATCAGTAGGCTACACTACTATTATTTCAGCCATACTACTTCTGGATTCAAGGACACCATACTAAAAATAGTGGATTTTCTGCATGTGAGTTCACTGCTGCACTTTTCTGATACAAAATAAACCCCTTAGTGAGAAGCAATGTTGTTTCTCATACCATGATAGCAAATAAGGTATTGTATTAATTTCCTAGGGGTGGCTTTATGAAGTACCACACACACGGTGACTTAAAACAACAAAAATCTATTCACTCATAGTTCTGGAGGTTAGAAGTTTAAAATCAAGGTACTATCAGGGCCATGAGTCTTCTGAAGGTACTAGGGAAGAAACCTTTCTTGCCTTTTCCTAAGTTATAAATAGCCACTGGAAAGGAGAGAGAGATGTCTAAAAGAAAGTTTATTCATTATGGCGAATAAATATATTTGTCAGTGTTGGGGTGTTCCAGAGGAGATGAAAGAAATTTGAATTTTCCCAGTGTTAACTTAGAAATTTATCTGTTTTTAGCAACCACACTAGGTAGTTGTCATATACAAAAAAGTTTGAGTGAACTAAAATTTTAGGAACTTTAGCAATTGTTTAGTTAACTAATTATGACTCAAGAGGAGTAGGAAACTACAAGAAGATTTCCCACCCATATATATATTTGGTTTTGGCTTAACATATTTGGGTATGTGTGTAGATTGCATGATGCTTAGAAAAGGATATAGTGTGAGCTTATTGTGTGTATTTATTACTTGAGCGTGGTTATGCATATGCAAGTATGTGGGCCATTTTCTGTTGAATTTTAAAAATACTGATAACAAAATGCTCTCTATGATTTTAGGAAATAGAATTATCAAGGGGTTCTGTGAAACAAAGACAACTTCTTTAAAGACACCTAAAACATATTTTTCATTTTTCTTGCTACTTTATTCTATGTGTAAAAAGGAAAAATGTCCAGAATGAGGAACATAAATGGTTCATCATTAAAGAGAAAGTACATCTAATTATATCATCTTCTGGAGCTTTTCCTTTTAAAACTCATTTCAAAGTTGGGATAAAGAGAAATGATCAGTTGCTTTCTATTTTTATCAGAAGTTGGAAACTTTTTTTTTGAGAATCTCAGGACAAAAAGAAATGTAAGCTCACTAGCATTATTTTTTTAAGGTTTGAAGAAGAAATGCAGAAAAACAGAGTTTGTACATGAGTGATTTTAATTGACTAACAGTGTTAAATATTGCACCAGAAAGGCCTAATGACAACCTGCTAATAGCAAAAAGTTAACACAAATCTAAACATTGCTGTCTTTTTACTGGACAAAGTAAAATAAAATTTTATAACACATTTTGATGTTCCATGTGACTCTATAGAAGAATGTTTTTTAAGTTTTACAGGTCAAGCTTTCAGAAACCAAAAGTTCACATAGTCTTTTCATTTTAACTAGAGTGGTAGCATCACTCTTTTCTTTGGTCTATTTATTTAAATGTAAGTTTCCATTAAACACAAGATTTTAAGTGAGCAATTTGTGGAAGTGTTTTTGGGTTTAATTATCAGTTCACAGGGTTTCCACTAGTAGTAAATATTTATACCATACTGAATGTGTTGAATTAAGGCTTACTGTTAAAGAGAGGGAAGAATTAAATTACCAAAAAAATTACTCAGTTTGTTCCACCTGCAAAGTGCACTGATTTACTTAATCTCACTCTGTCAGTTTTAAAAGCATGATTATAATTGCAAATGCTAAAGTATCAGTTGTCGAAATGACGAGATTGTTGTTAAAGATGAAAGAAGAAAAAAAGATAACATTTAGAAAAAATAAATCTATTTATGGTTCTACCTCATTTTGTTTTTTTCAGAGGTACTGGGAAATATTATACAGATCAAAGGAAATAAAAAATAAACAAACCTGCTGAAAATATCAGAGCCAAAATTCTCAAAAAGAGAAGAAAAAGGAAAATAAGGTTGCAAATTAAACAAATCAGAGAAAGAATTTAATGAAACCCCAATACCAGTTAAAAGGAGTAAGAGAAAGCAGATAACCCATCCAGATCTTTATTCAATGGGAGCCACAAGAAAGCTTTGCCAAGGTCAACCTTATCAGTAAGACACAAGTTTATCTATTGGTTCTTAGGAAATGTATATAACACTCTGCCATTGTGGGGAACTGGAGTTGGCTCCTTATGCAAAATACTGCCACACACCACCTGTGTGATGCTAGGTAAGTCACTGAGAAGCATCTCAAACATGTACTTGTGCTCTTGTCTCTGATGGATTTCTCAGTCATGTTTCCACCATGCACCACAAAAAAAAATCTCCTTGCTTGTGATACCTACTTTGTTGGAGGGAAAGGTAACTACTACTGTATGTCATATAGGTTCTTAGTCAAGTCAAGGGAATTTTTGAACTTTCTTTGATTTCAAAGATGAGACCAACTTCTGCTCTAGACCAGTTTACAGTAGAAGATTAGAGTTTCAGTGAGAATTGGAAATATTAAAGGAAAGCAGGTCTGTTCCATTTTGTTGCCAATTGAGACAAAATAGTCAAAATGATGACAAATGTAATATGCATATAGAAGTTACTGAGAATTAAATGACTTAGTACATATAAAGACACTAGTTTTATGCTTGGAAAATAGTAAGTACTTGCTATTATTGTTCAAGTATACAATTAGTTAAATGGATTTGTGTGGGTCAGAGAACCCAACCATACATAACAAAGGATCCTCAAAACTAAAATTTTAGGGCTGGACATGGTGGCTCATGCCTGTAATCTCAGCACTTTGGGAGGCTGAGGTGGGTGGATCACCTGAGGTCAGGAGTTTGAGACCAGCCTGACCAATGTGGTGAAACCCTGTCTCTACTGAAAATATAAAAATTAGGCTGGGCATGGTGGCTTATGTCTGTAATCCCAGCACTTTGGGAGGCTGAGACAAGCAGATCACTTGGGGTCAGGAGTTCAAGACCAGCCTGTACAACATGGTGAAACACCATTGCTACTAAAAACATAAAAATTAGCTGGGTGTGGTGGCATGCACCTGCAATCCCAGCTACTCAGTAGGCTGAGGCAGGAGAATTGTTTGAACCCAGGAGGTGGAGGTTGCAGTGAGCCAAGCTCGTGCCACTGTACTTCAGCCTGGGCAACAGAGTGAGATTCCATCTTAAAAAATATATACAAAAATTAGCTGGGTGTGGTGGCTTGAGCCTGTAGTCCCATCTACTTGAGAGGCTGAGACAGGAGAATTGCTTGAACCTGGGAGGCGGAGGTTGCGGTGAGCCAAGATTGTGCCACGGCACTCCAGCGTGGGTGACAGAGTGAGACTTCATCTTAAAAAAAAAATTAGCACATAACAAGATTATAACTGGGGCCACTGAATCAGCTTTGAGGTCTATTTTTTAAAATTGTTGAGAAAAGCTTTCAGGATAGCAATGGTGTAGTTTCTGAGAGACAGAAGCCTTTAGCAGAAAAAGCCCTATCTTTGGCATCAGACAGATGTGAGTTAACATGTCAGTTCTGCCACTTACTAGCTGGGTGACCTTGGTCAAGTTGCTTTGATTCATCTTCAGTTTTTTAATCTATGAAATACAGCTTACGATGAGCAGGAAACTGGCATGCTTCGTGTGATTCTAGGCACACATAAGGTGCTTAACATATGTGCATATCCTCAGGTTCTCATTCTCTTAATATGATCTATCACTTAAGAGTATTTAGGTTTGTGCAGGAAAAAAATTGCTTATCAACTTACATAGCAATGCAGATTAGTCTTATGCTAAAGAGATATTTCATATTCCAAGTATAATTTAGTTTCTTTTATATCCTTGTTATCAATTTTCTTTTTGATCTTCCACTTAGCTAAGTGCATTATACTTTAGAATTCCTTCAAATCAGTCTTTGTTTAACAGCAATAGATTTTTAGCTTTGTCAAATATTCTTGGCTTTCAAAGTAGAATTCTCTTTCATAGATAATAAAATAAAATCTGAGATCCATAAAATATTTTTTCCCAATTTGGTTAAATAAAGTTGAAAACGAGGACTCCAATTATTTTTTTTTTGTAAGGGAAGCAACATATGGTCTTCTGTGTTCTCAACTTCAGCAGTCCTGCTGTTGGGTAAACTTCACATAGTTCTATTTGCTTTTGAAAGTTTAATAACAGGTCTATCCAGAGGTTGACTCTCTTTCTATCCTTTTACCTTCTAGAGTGGTAGCACAAAAACTTTTTCATCATGTATCACAATGGTAAAATAAGAAAATTTGAGCTTTTACTTGTTTGTGTAAATATATATATTTATGTGTTCTGTATGGTCCATTAGCACATACCATACTACATATTATGCACATTATAAGATGTATCCTAAAACAGAAATAAAGAAGATTGAGAGAAAGTTGAACTAAATTATATATTTAAAAAATATTTTGGTAAGGCATGATGGTTTCAGACTATTATAATATTCTACTTTTTTATGGCATAATATATACATGGGGTGACTTTTATCAGAAATGATTGAGGATACAAATTGGTATTTTGAATTGCCTCCTTAAGACTTTTGACTGATGTGAGCTGACTTTTTGTCAAACCTGTTTATATTATCATTGTTTTGTGTAGTGGCATACTGATACGAAGTTTGTACTTAAAGAAGGAGTTAGTGTCAACTCTGCCATTTCCTGTTAGTCACTTCTACTTGCATGATTAGAATTTGTTTGTGGTTTTGATGCAGGAATCTTTTAGTGGCTTACCCCTTAAAGTTAATTTCAATAGATAATACTCTTAAATCCTCTTAATTAGTCACACACAAAGTGCACCATGTCACCATGTATTAGAAATGAACCAGTGAGGGATAACGCTTGATCAACATCTCCCATATGTGGAGCCTCACTCTTGACTTAGGACACCTCACCCAGAAGAGGTAAATGCAGCCCTCTCATTTGTAGACAAGCAGGGAATATCCTGGTCAGTCCATGTATCAAATACTTGTAAAGTGCAATTTCTTCTTTGTTCGAGGAGAAAAGATAAGTAGAAATAAAACTGCCAATATTTCTTTTCACATTCCTACTGGTCACCTCTTCAGACCCTGCATTGAATTTGAGAGACACCCTTTCAAGAGCATGGGTCAGTAAATCTTTTCTGTGAAGGGGCAGATAATAAATATTTTCAGCTGTGTGAGCCAGATAGTCTTGTTGCAAGTCTTCAACTCAGCCACTGTAATGCCAAAACATCTATAGACAATATAAAAGTAAATGAGTGTGGCCATGTTCCAATAAAATTTCATTTACAAAAACAGGCATTTGGTCAGATTCAAAATGGATATCATAGTTTGTCAACTTGTTATCTAGAGAATACTGAGCCTGATCAAAACTAATAAAATAATGAATCTCATATTTACCAGAAAATGACTGGAGAAAAAAGTCTTTGAAGGGGGTGGCTTAGCTTAACTCAGCAGTCTCATTTACAAATCACATTGGACTGCACAACTTTCATGATTCTAACTGATAAGTTGATGTAGCCTTCTCTTCATCTCTGATTCATTTGTTGTCTTTCTTAATCACACACACATACACATACATGCACATACTGACACCCACCCCCATATGGTAATGAGGTAGCTGCTGTGGGTTGAAAATTAATGAGAAGACATAAAGAGAGATTCAGATGTGCTCTGATTGATGCAGTTGTAGCTTTTTGGCAGGAAGAATAAAGGGACTTTCCCAAATGGCAGGCTATCTTCTTTCTTTTAGCAACCCTTGAAAACTTTAGCAAATTAAGAGAGCGTTAGCAAATCATGAGCAAATTATGTCAAGGAATGTGGACAAAATTGAATGTAGACAAACACCTCAAGTAACAAGTTACAATTAAAGAGAATTAGCAGAAGTGTTTTTTTTTTTTTTTTTTTTTTTTTCACACAGTGAGGCAGGAGAGGATCTTTGTCCAATAGACTCCCTGCCTTTTGTGTTAATTTTCATGTTTTCACTTCCACTCTGTTTACATTTCCTTCTACCTTTTAGGTGGTTTTCCAACCCTCTTCCCCAATTGCTTTGGGTCTTTAAGACATCCAGAACCTTCAACAAAAGGACTCTACATTGGCCAGTTTTGCCCTCAAATTGCCCCTTCTCCTCTCTTTCCTCTTCCCATAAAATAGCAGCAGACATAGATGATAATTATTTTCATTAGTGAGCCCTCATAACTATAGGATGATGGATGCAGGACTTAGCTAATAACAATATCCAGGGAAACTGCTGTAATAGAGTGTTTTTTTTATATATATATGTAAAGCAGAAGTTATTGGCTGTGCAGTCTCCCCATTTAGTTAACTTTCCAGTGTGGTTAGGCAAACATGATAAAGGGAATCAAATTACCTCATCATTTTCTTGGACTTTGGGCTTAATTGACAATTTTATATAAATCTTTTTACTAACACCAAGAGAGCTTGTTGATGTGGCATTTTAGTAGAATAGATTGTTTCATAGGAATGCAATTGCCAGATAACTAGAGCTGACCCAGTTAAGGAAAGTGAAGAAAATCCACATTATTATGTAGGGCTTGTCAGGCATGGTGTTAGATTCTTAATAAGTTTTGATTTATTTAGTCCTTCAATAGATTTAAGAACTAAGTATTATTATGCTATTTTAAAATTTTGCAAAGAAGAAACTAGAGTTTTGAGAGCTTATGTAACTTGTTCAAGCTCACAGGCTGGGGAGGGGGCAGAATTTTGACCCAAACCCCAACCTGTTTCCATTGTCTGATGCAACCCTTCTTAATTTTTAAAAGTTTGCATTTGCATGGTCCTATTTTTAAATATTGTCATAAACTCTTCTACCTTAACAAAAGATGTTAAATATTTTTCAAGTTGTTCTTGATAATTCAGTGTTGGCATATGAATCATAGCCCGATGGAGACTTTTGAAGTATGAGGGATATTTGTCTTAGGGGACCATCTGGAGTGTTTTTTGAGCTCTTATGTATATTTCTGATCAGTTTTCAATCTTCATTTTCATCAACAGGCTTTTGACTGTCACTTCTTATTCCTCTTTCTATGACTGTCTTTCTCAAGTTAGCCAGTACTATCCATTTTCTAATTTTCAGTCTAATATCTTGATGACTGCAAAACCAGACAACCATGCCTACTAGAATTTTGTCTAAAGGTGGTGTTTTTAGATCAGAGTGAGGATCTGAACAGAAAAGGCTAGAACATAATTATTTCAGCTGGTCACAGACATTTTTTATTTCTCCCAGTAGTCTTAACTTTATTCTATAAAATTGAGATCCCCGGACAAGTGAACTGGAGAAAATTGAGATTTTATCATGTTTATCTTAGGTATATTTTAGAAAAACGTACTCATAACCTAATTTTTTCTTAATATTTACTTTCAATTCCAGCTTGCTAAACTTGTCTCTCCTTTTACTCCCTTGTCCATCTGATATGTTTTGGCTCTGTGTCCCCACCCAAATCTCACCTTTAATTGTAATAATCCCCATGGGTCAAGAGCAGGACCAAGCGGAGGTAATTGAATCATGAGGGCAGTTCTCCATGTCGTTCTGGTGATAATGAGTGAATCTCATGAGACCTGATGGTTTTATAAGCATGTGGCATTTTCTCTGCTTGCGTTTATTCTCTCTCCTGCTGCCCTGTGAAGAGGTGCCTTCTGCCATGATTGGAAGTTTCCTGAGGCATCCCCAGCCATGCAGGAGGTATTTCTTCATAGCAGTGTGGGAACAGACTAATACAGTAAATTAGTACTGGTAGAGTGAGGTGCTGCTATAATGATACCTAAAGACATGGAAGCAACTTTGGAACTGGGTAACAGGAAGACATTGGAACGGTTTGGAGGACTCTGAAGAAGACAGGAAGATATGGGAAAGTTTGGAACTTCCTAGAGACTTATTGAATGGCTTTGACCAAAATGCTGATTGATAGTGACATGGACAGTGAAGTCCAGGCTGAGGCGGACTCAGATGGAGATGAGGAACTTGTTGGGGACTGGAGTAAAAGTAACTCTTGCTATGCTTTAGTAAAGATACTGGTGGCATTTTGCCCCTTTCCTAGAGATCTGTGGAAATTTGTACTTGAGAAAGATGATTTAGATCCGAGTCACGGCACCTACACACACACACACACACACACACACACA
>CAUYLG010035580.1:0-15243 GCA_963573385.1 Cacajao melanocephalus
TTTTTGTTTGTTTGTTTGTTTTGCTGTGCAGAAGCTCTTTAGTTTAATTAGATCCCATTTGTCAATTTTGGCTTTTGTTGCCATTGCTTTTGGTGTTTTAGTCATGAAGTCTTTGCCCATGCCTATGTCCTGAATGGTATTGCCTAGTTTTCTTCTAGGGTTTTTATGGTTTTAGTCTTACATTTAAATCTTTAATCCATCTTGAGTTAATTTTTGTATAAGGTGTAAGGAAGTGATCCAGTTTCAGCTTTCTTCAACTGGCTAGCCAGTTTTCCCAACACCATTTATGAATAGGGAATACTTTCCCCATTGCTTGTTTTTGTCAGATTTGTCAAAGATCAGATGGTTGTAGATGTGTGGTGTTACTACTGACGCCTCTGTTGTGTTCCGTTGGTCTATATATCTGTTTTGGTACCAGTACCATGTTGTTTTGGTTATTGTAGTCTTGCAGTATAGTTTGAAGTTAGGTAGTGTGATGCCTCAAGCTTTGTTTTTTTTTTGCTTAGGATTGTCTTGGCTATGCAGGTTCTTTTTTGGTTCTATACGAAATTTGAAATAGTTTTTTCCAGTTTTGTGAAGAAAGTCAATGGTAGCTTGATGGGGATAGCATTTAATCTATAAATTACTTTGGGCAGTTTGGCCATTTTCATAATACTGATTCTTCCTATCCATGAGCATGGAATATTTTTCCATTTGTTTGTGTCCTCTCTTATTTCCTTGAGCAGTGGCTTGTAGTTCTCCTTGAAGAGGTCCTTCACATCCCTTGAAAGCTGTATTCCTAGGTATTTTATTCTCTTTGTAGCAATTGTGAATGGGAGTTCATTCATGATTTGACTCTCTTTCTGTTATTGGTGTATAGGAATGCATGTGATGTTTGCACATTGATTATGTATCCTGAGACTTTGCTGAAGTTGCTTAACAGCTTAAGGAGATTTTGGTCTGAGACAATGAGGCTTTCTAAATATACAATCATGTCATCCACAAACAGAGATAATTTGACTTCCTGTCTTCCTGTTTGAATACGCTTGATTTCTTTCTCTTACCTGATTGCCCTGTCCAGAACTTCCAATACTATGTTGAATAGGAGTGGTGAGAGATGGCCTATTTGTCTTGTGCTGGT
Organism: Cacajao melanocephalus; assembly: GCA_963573385.1. Taxonomy (NCBI): domain Eukaryota; kingdom Metazoa; phylum Chordata; class Mammalia; order Primates; family Pitheciidae; genus Cacajao; species Cacajao melanocephalus. The sequence continues at coordinate 1,121 of CAUYLG010035580.1, forward strand.
TTTCAAAGGGAATGCTTCCAGCTTTTGCCTATTCAGTATGATATTGGCTGTGGGTTTGTCATAAATAGCTCTTATTATTTTGATGTATGTTCCATCAGTACCTAGTTTATTGAGTGCTTTTAGCATGAAGGGGTATTGAATTTTATCAAAGGCCTTTTCTGCATCTATTGAGATAATCATGTGGTTTTTCTTTGGTTCTGTTTATGTGATGGATTATGTTTATTGATTTTTGTATGCTGCACCAGCCTCACATCCCAGGGATGAAGCCAACTTGATCGTGGTGGATAAGCTTTTTGATGTGTTGCAGGATTCAATTTGTCAGTATTTTATTGAGGATTTGCATATTGATGTTCATCAGAGATATTTGCCTGAAATTTTCTTTTTTTGTCATATCTCTGCCAGGTTTTGGTATCAGAATTATGCTGGCTTAACAAAATGAGTTAGGGAGGATTTCCTCTTTTTTTATTGTTTGGAATAGTTTCAGAAGGAGTGGTACCATCTCCTCTTTGTATCTCTGGTAGAATTTGGCTGTAAATCTGTCTGGTCCTGGGCATTTTTTTTTTGGTTAGTAGGCTATTAATTACAGCCTCAATTTCAAAACTCGTTAACGGTCTATTCAGGGATTTGACTTCTTCCTGGTTTAGTCTTGGGAGGGTGTATGTGTCCAGTAATTTACTCATTTCTTCTAGATTATCTGGTTTATTGCATAGAGGTGTTTATAGTACTCTCTGATGGTAGTTTGTATTTCTGTGGGATTGGTGGTAATATCCCCTTTATCATTTTTTAATGTGTCTATTTGAGTCTTCTCTCTTTTATTCTTTATTAGTCTGGCTAGCAGTCTGTCTATTTTGTTGAACTTTTGTAAAAACCAGCTCCTGGATTCCTTGATTTTTTGAAGAGTTTTTCATGTCTCTACCTCCCTCAGTTCCACTCTGCTCTTAGTTCTTTCTTAACTTCTGTTAGGTCATGAGTTTGTTTGCTTTGCTTCTCTAGTTCGTTTAATTGTGATGTTAGGGCATCAATTTTAGATCTTTCCTGCTTTCTCTTGAGGGCATTTAGTGCTATGGATTTCCCTTTACACACTGCTTTAAATGTGTCCCAGAGATTCTGGTACATTGTGTCTTTGTTCTCATTGGCTTCAAAGAACATCTTTATTTCTGCCTTGATTTCATTATTAACCCAGTAGTCATTCAGGAGCAAGTTGTTCAGTTTCCATGTGGTCGTGCAGTTTTAAGTGAGTTTCTTAATCCTGAGTTCTAATTTGATTGCACTGTGTTGTCTGAGAGACTCTTTGCTATGATTTCTATACTTTTGCATTTGCTGAGGAGTGTTTTACTTCCAATTATGTGGTCAATTTTAGAATAAGTGTGATGTGGTGCTGAAAAGAATGCATATTCTGTTGATTTGGGGTGGAGAGTTCTGTGGATGTCTGTTAGGTCCACTTGGTCCAGATCTAAGTTCCAATCTTGGATATCCTTGTTGATTTTTCTGTCTTGTTGACATGCCTAATGTTGACAGTGGAGTGTTAAAATCTCCCACTATTATAGTGCGGGAGTCTAAGTCTCTTTATAGGTCTCTAAGAACCTGCTTTATGAATCTGGGTGCTCCTGTATTGGGTGCATATATATTTAGGAGAGTTAACTCTTCCTGTTGCGTTGATCCCTTTACCATTATGTAATGCCCTTCTTTGTCTTTTTTGATCTGTGTGGTTTAAAGTCTGTTTTATCAGAGAATGGGATTGCAACCCCTGCTTCTTTTTGCTTTCCATTTGCTTGGCAAATATCCCTCCATCCTTTTATTTTGAGCCTATGTTTGTCTTTGCACATGAGAGGGGTCTCCTGAATACAGCACATTGATGGGTCTTGACTCTTTATCCAATTTGCCAGTCTGTGTCTTTTAATTGGGCATTTAGCCCTTTTCCATTTAATGTTAATATTGTTATCTATGAATTTGATCCTGTCATTAAGATGCTGTCTGGTTATTTTCCTGTTACTTGATGCAGTTTCTTCATTGTGTTGCAGGTCTTTACACTTTGGTATGTTTTTGCAGTAGCTGGTACTGGTTGTTCTTTCCATGTTTAGTGTTTCCTTCAGGAGCTCTTGTAAGGCAGGCCTGGTGGTGACAAAATCTCTCAGCATTTGCTTCTCTGTAAAGAATTTATTTCTCCTTCACTTATGAAGCTTAATTTGACTAGATATGAAATTCTGGGTTGCAAATTATTTTCTTTAAGAATGTTGTGGCTGGGCACGGTGACTCACACCTGTAATCTCAGCACTTTGGGAGGCTGAGGTGGGCAGATCACGAGGTCAGGAGTTTGAGACCAGCCTGGCTAACATGGTGAAACCCTGCCTCTACTAAAAAATATGAAAAAAAGAAATAGCCAGGTGCAGTGGTGAGTGCCTGTAATCCTAGCTACTCAGGAGGCTAAGGCAGGAGAATCGCTTGAACCAGGGAGGCAGAGATTGCAGTGAGCAGAGATCACACCACTGCACACCAGCCCAACAACAATGCATGGCTCCATCTCAAAAAAAAAAAAAAAAAGAATGTTGAATATTGGCCCCAACTCTCTTCTGGTTTGTAGGGTTTCCACAGGAAGATCCACTGTTAGTCTGATGGGCTTCCCTTAGTGGGTAACCTGACCTTTCTCTCTGGCTACACTTAACATTTTTTCCTTCATTGCAACCTTGGTGAATCTGATGAATATGTTTCTTGGAGTTGCTCTTCTCAAGGAGTATCTTTGTGGTGTTCTCTGAATTTCCTGAATTTTAATGTTGGCCTGCTGTGCTATGTTGGGGAAGTTCTCCTGGATAATACCCTGAAGAGCATTTCCAACTTGGTTCCATTCTCCCTGTCACTTTCAGGTACATCAATCAAACATAGATTTGGTCTTTTCACATAGTCCCATATTTCTTGGAAGTTTTGCTCGTTTCTTTTCACTCTCTTTTCTCTAATCTTGTCTTCTCACTTTATTTCATTGAGTTGATCTTCAATCGCTGATATCTTTTCTTTCTCTTGATCAGTTTGGCTATTGATACTTGTGTATGCTTCATGAAGTTCTTGTGCTGTGTTTTTCAGTTTCATGAGGTCATTTATGTTCTTCTCTAAACTGGTTATTCTAGTTAGCAATTTGTCTAACCTTTTTTCAAGGTTCTTAGCTTCCTTGCATTGGGTAGGAACATGCTCCTTGAGCTCAGAGGAGTTTGTTATTACCTACCTTCTGAAGCCTACTTCTGTCAATTTGTCAAACTCATTCTCCATCCAGTTTTGCTCCCTTGCTGGTGAGGAGTTGTGATCCTTTGGAAGAAAAGAGGTGTTCTGGGTTTTGGAATTTTCAGCCTTTTTACACTGGTTTATCTGCATCTTTGTGGATTTATCTACCTTTGGTCTTTGACATTGGTGACCTTCGGATGAGGTCTCTGAGTGGACCTCCTTTTTGTTGATGTTGATGCTATTACTTTAAGCAAAGAGTGCCACTCTTGTTTCACATGCCTGAACATGCTGAATATCCCTAGAGTTTTCTGTACATCTCAGCAGATCTTGCAGAGGCAATACTGGAACTTCTTATCACAGTGAGAGAGGAAGTAAAAAGAGATCAGCTAGTTATATAGTTAGGGCAGACAGTCCTCAGCAAGAACTTCCCTTTTAACAAAAAGCAGCTCAAGAAATCATTTCCCTTCTAACAAAAAGCAGCCTGGAGAAAAATTCAGATGGCAGAAGCTGCCTTACTGATAAATCACAGCTACAGGCAAGAATAGAGCAGCCTGGGGAAACTCCAGACAGGCAAAGTCAGCAGAAAGCATAGAAGCTTTTTATTTTTTGTATGATCAGTGGGTTCCCAAGAAAAAGCTTCCTCCCGTTTTCAAGCAGGCATATACATGGTGGGCTACATGGGAACTTGCACAGAGAGGAGGGGGGCTAGGTTAAAACAAACCCACAGTTAAACAAACAAGAGAAGTGGTGCTTCATGCTTACCCACAGCTGAATAGACAGAGGGAGTTGCACAGACAGCTGAGAGGAGTTTCTTATGAAAGCTTTTGGATTCAACTGTAAAAATGGCAATCCACTCAGACTCTCCTCTTCACTGCAGAGAGCTTTCTTCTTTCACTTATTAAACTTTTACTCCAACCTTACCCTTTCTGTACATGCTCCTTAATCTTCTTGGTCATGAGACGATGAGCTTGGATAACACCTTAGAACATGAGATCAGTGACCCTGACCTGTTTCAACAGTCATTCTTGTATTCCTACAGGTCTCTTAGCACCCATCGTATTGGTTGAATACTTTGTCGGATAAGGAATCCAAGTTTGAGATGAACACCAAACATTATTATTTCATTTCTTTTGCTAATTTTAGGTTTAGTTTATTTTTGTGTTTCTAATTGCTTGAGGTGCATCATTAGGTTGTTTGTTAGAAATCTTTCTCTTTTATATTAAGTAGGCATTTATTGCTGTAAATTTTCATTCTAAGAGGAAAACACTACTTTTGCTGTGTTTTATAGGTTTTGGCATGTTGTATTTCTGTTCTTATTTGTCTCAGGAAAGTTTAAAATTTTTGCTCTACTTTCTTTATTGATCCATTGGTTATTTAGGAGCATGTTGTTTAATTTCCATGTATGTGTAATTTCTGATTTTTTTCTTGTTCTTGATTTCAAGTTTTATACAATTTTTGTCAGAAAAGATACCAAAAGATTGTTTGGATGTTTGTCCTCTCCAAATCTTATTTTGGATTGTAATCCCTGGTGTTGAAGTTGGGGCCTGGTGGGAGGTGTTTGGATCATGGGAGTGAATTCCTCATAAATGTTTTACTATTATCCCCTTGGTGATAAGTGAGTTCTTGCCCTGAGTTCAGGCAAGATCTGCTTGTTTAAGAAGTGTGTGGCACTTCCCCTTACCTGTCTTGCTCTTTCTCTCACCATGTGACATGCCTGCTCTTGCTTCATTTTCCACCATGAGTAAAATCTCCCTGAAGCCTCTCCAGAAGCCAAGCAGATGCCAGCATCATACTTCCCATAAAGCCTACAGAACTATTATCCAATTAAACCTCATCTTTTTAAAAATATAAATTACTGAGGCTCAGGTATTTCTTATAGCAATGAAAATGGACTAATACATAAAACTGATACCAAAAGTGAGGCATTGCTATAAAGCTACCCCAAAATGTGGAAGCAAACTTGGATCTGGGTAACAGGCAGAGGTTGGAAGAGTTTGGAAGGCTTAGAAGACAGAATGGTGAGGGAAAGTTTGGAACTTTTTAGAGACCGGTTAAATGGTTGTGACCAAAATGCTGGTAGGAATATGGACAGTGAAGGCCAGGCTGACAAGGTCTCAGATGGAAATGAGCAACTTATTGGGAACTGAAGTAAAGGTCACCCTATGATGCCTCAGCACATAACTTGCCTGCACTGTGTTCATACCCTAGTGGTCTGTGGAAGTTTTAACTTAATAGCAATGATTTAGGGTATCTGGTAAAAGAAATTTCTAAGCGGCAAAGCATTCAAGGTGTAGCCAGGCTGCTTCTAACAGCCTACACTCAGATGCAGGAGCAAAGAAATGACTTAAAGTTGGAACTTACACTTAAAAGGGAAGCAGAGCATACAAGCTTGGAAAATTTGCAGCCTAGCCATGTGGTAGAAAAGCAAAGCCCATTTTCAAGATAAGAATCCAAGCAGGCTTTGGAGCAACCACTTGCTAGAAGGATTAATGTGACTGAAAGGGAGCCACAAGCTAATATCCAAGACAATGGGAAAAAATACCTCAAAGACATTTCAGAAATCTCCAGAAGCCTAGGAGGAGATAATGGTTTCATGAGCCAGGCCTGGGGTGCCATGCCTTGTGCCACCCCCAAAAGGCTGCTTCCTACATCCCAGCCATGCCAGCTCCAGCCTTGGCTCAAAGGGGCCCAGGTACAACTTGGACCAATATTTCAGAGGGTGCAGGCCATAAGCCTGGGTATTTTCCATATGGTATTAGGCCTGCAAGTACTAAGAATGTAAGAGTGAAGGAGACTTTGCAGCTTCTACCTAGATTTCAGAAAATGTAAGAGGAAGCATGGGTTACTAGGCTGAAGCCTGCTGTAGGAGCAGAGCCTCTGCAGAGGGCCTCTACTAGGGCAGCACCAGGGGTAAATGTGGGGTTCAAGCCCACACACACAGTCTCTATTGGGTCACTGCCCAGTGGAGCTGTGGGAATAGGGTTATAGCCTTTCAGACCCCAGAATGGCAGATTCACTGGAAGCATGCATCCTCAGCTGGAAAAAGTCTCAGGTACTCAACTCTTGAGATTAGCTCTGGGGGCTGCACCTTGCAAAGCCACAGAGGCAAAGATGCCAAAGGTCTTGGGATACCACCCCTCCCTGATATGATTATGCCTCGGATGCAGAACGTGGAGTCAAAGATTGTGTTGGAGCTTTAAGATTTAATGACTCCCTTTCTGGGTAGATGATTGGTGCAAGGCCTGTTGCTCCTCTCTTTTGGCCAATTTCTCTCTTTTGGAATGGTAGTGTTTTACTCAATGCCTATTCTACCATTGTATCTTGAGAGTAAATAAACTATTTTGATTTTACAGGTCCATAGGTAGAAGGAGATGAGTCTCAGATGAGACTTAGGACTTTGTACTTGATGCCAGAACCAGTTAAGACTTTGGGGGACTATTGACAAGGGAAGATTTTATTCTGAAATGTGAGAAGAACATGAGATTTGAGGGGCCAGAAGTGCAAAAATGCAGTTTGAATGTCCTCCAAATGGCATGTTGAAATGTAATTCTCAGTGTTGGAGGTGGAGCTTGGTGGGAAGTGACTGGATCATATGGGTAGGTACCTCATGAATGGTTTAAGTATCATCTTCTTGGTGATAAATGAGTTCTCACTCTGAAGTCATGCAAGATCTTCTTGCTCAAAAGTATGTTGCACCTTCCCCTGCTCTCTCTTGCTCCTGCTCTCACTGTGTGACATCCCTGCTCCTGCTTCATCTACTGCCATGAGTTAAAGCTCCCTGAGGCCTCACCAGAAGCTGAGCAGATGCTAGCACCATACTTCATATACAAGCTGTGGAACTGTGAGCACATTAAACCTGTTTTCTTTCTTTTTTTTCTTTAAACCTGTTTTCTTTGTGAATAAACCAGGGTCAGGCATTTTCTTATGGCAACATGAGAATGGCCTAACGCAGATACCTAATAAGATCTCTATCTTAAATTTGTTATAACTTGTTTTGTGGTCTAACATATAATCTACACTTAAGAATGCTCTATCAGCCATTGAGAAGAATGTGTATTCTCCAGCTGTTGGATGAACTGTCTGTGAATGGTCTATAGTGTAGTTTAATGTTTCTTTGTTGGTTTTCTGTCTAGATAATCTGTCTAGACAGTCTTGTTGATTCAGGCAGCTGAGGTCTGTGACATTGACACCTGCTTGGTCCTTGGTTACCAGGGCTGGGGGAGATATGCAGAGATTGTCATGTCTGGGGGAGTCCTCAGCTGTGCCATTATGTCCAGCAACTGGGGATCAGAGCCAGCTGTGGTGGAGGCCAGAGTTAATGGTGTGTGCACACTGATCCTATAGTTAGCGGCTGGCACATGCATGGCAGTAGAGGCTAGATGCAGGCTCATGTATGGTGGCAAGGCATAGGATCAGAAGCAGTGGCTGGCAGCTTCTATGTGTATTATTGTGTGGTGTAACTTCAGGCCAGCAACAGAGGTTAGACTGTCTGCATGTGCATCATGTGCATGGGCAGCTGCAGGGGAATGTGCATGCACGTGCAGACGTAGGGCTATCTATGGATGCAAGCATGGGGTGAGGGCAGAATCCAGGTGGCAGGACCAGCTGCTTGTGTTCATAAAGCTGTGGGAGACAGGGTTGTTAACTGCAGGAGTCAGCTCCAGGTGCATATGGCTATGGGGTCAAAATTTGTGGTAGAAAGCCTCAGTGTTGCTTATGAGCACACATACAGTAGTTCTGCTGTGTTCCTGGGCCAAAATCACATGAAGACAGCAACTGGGGTAACTACAGAGAGAAAAGATGCTGTGACTTATATGCCTGGGAAGTGCAGAGGCCACTGGTGTGGGACCCTGGGCCAGAGTATCCCCAGGAAAAGAGCTCAGGTAGGCTCCAGGGCTGGGAGAGATGGAAGAGTGGTAGGACAAGTACCCAGAGACTGCCAATACTGCTGGGCTGGGTTTCTAGGCAGTGGTGACTACAGGAGTGGCAGTCCTGTGGCTCTGGGTGCAGGATCCGCTCAGGCAGCTCTAGGAAGAAGAGGAGAAGGATGATGGGTGAAGCACCTGCAACTATCAAGACTTCTGTGCTGAGTCCCTAGGCCAGGGTGATTGCAACAACAGCGGTGGTCTTGCAGCTCTGGGTGGCTCCTAGGAGTGGAGAGGGAGGGAAATTGGTTCAGGCACCTAAAGACTGCAAAGACAAAAAAAAAGTATCTAGGGCAGTGAAAGCTGCAGGAGGTTTGCTGCTGCTGTGCTGGCAGTTGGTTTCTGCCAGCTCAGTGGCAAGAACTGCTATGGCATTCTGTAGAACAAGCAACTGGAACCCACAATCACAAACACTGAAGGGTCTTTGGCAGTGATGACTGCAGGCTACACAGCTGCTGTGAGGGCTGTTGAGATCCTCAGTGGAGAAGTCTGATGGAGTTCTGTGCTAAGCAGGCCACTGGGGGTCATGGCAATTCCCACCACATGGCTTATACTGAAATAGCCAACCCTCTTATTTGTTTTCCCCATGTTGTTAACAAAAGGCCATGAGATCTGCGGAGTAAAAAAAAAAAAATGAAAAAGAAAAAAATTGCAGATTGGGGAGATGCAGCCTTCAGCACAAGTGAAAGTGTGCTACCAAAGCACAAAGTAAGGGTTTGGCTAAGTAGGAAAAATATTCCTGCCCGGGTCCTCAATTAGGTCCACTTATGCAAATGGCAGATTCAAGCTTAATCAATTCTGATTGGTCAAGATAGTCAAGCTCCGACTGGGTGGCTTCCCAAACTCCAAACCAGAAGCCTCAGTCAGATATTTCTTCTAAACAGCTGGTGTGGTATGCCGGGTGGGAGATCCTGGCCACAGTTCTTGACTCGAGTCATGGGAACTGTTCTCACTCAAGGGCACAAAGCAAGATGTTTATCTATAGCTTCCTTTTCCAGAATGAAACCATATTCTTAACAGCAGCGTGGAGGCAGCTGGAGGCCATTATTCTAAGCAAATTAATGCAGGAACAGAACCAAATGTTGCATGTTCTCACTTAAAAGTGGGAGCTGAACAGTGGGTATTCATGGACATAAAGATGGCAACAGAAGATGCTGACACTACCAGAAGAGGGAGGGAGAGAGGGGAGCAAGGTTTTATAAACTATCGGGTACTGTGCTTACTACATGGGTGACAGCATTATTAGTACTCCAACCCTCAGCATCACACAATATACCTATGTAACAAATCTGCGCATGTACCCCCTGAATCTAAAATAAAAGTCAAAATTTTTTTGTTTTAAAAAAAGAGCTGCCCTTTTTAAAAACAAAGGATGGTGTGACCACTCTTCTGTCATCTTGTCATAGTCACTTGGTTCTGTTATCTCAATCTGGTGTCTCTATTAGCCACAGGGAATCTGGAGATATTGGGGTCTTATTTACAGTTTTACTTCACAGTGTCCCCAGACATCACAGCTATGCTGATCCCCACAGCATAGCTGGTTGGGGTGAAACTGAAGCTGGCTGTTTGGACAATATTTCAAAATGCGTGGGAAACTGGTTGTACATCTCACTTTTCCTTCCAAGAGGGACATTCAAGCCAAGGAATTCCCTCTCCATGCTGAATAATGCTGGCTCAGAGGCTGAGGTGATACAGGTGAAATAAAACTGTTCTTTTTCACACAGTTCTTCTTGGGCTTCTTCTTGGCTGTGGTTTCTTAAGTGGATTGTACACTTTCAGAGTTATTTTTGTTTGGGGGAGAGGAAAGCTGGATCTCCTACCTTGTCATCATGCTGACATCACTCTACCCATGGATTATTGATAAGTATGTTGTTTAATTTCCAAGTGCTTAGGAATTTTGCTATTGTCCTTTTGCTATTGATTTCTGGTTTTGCTTCATTTTATTTAGAGCGTAAGATATTGTCTACCTTGCTGACTATTCCATCGGAGTTTAAAAATAGTGTGTATTCTGGTGTTTTGGAGAAAAGCCTTCTATAAATATCAGTTATATCCTTTGGTTTATTGTGTTGCTCAGGTCCCCTGTATTCTTGCTAATTGTCAGTTCCATCAGATGCTGAGACTGGAATTTTGAAGTTGTCTACAATTATGGGGTTAGCTTCATGAATTTTGATGCTGTCTAGCATATACACCTTTAAGATATTTATATCTTTTTGGTGGATTGATGCTCTTATCATTATGTAATGTGCCTTCAGCTCTCATATTATTTTTCTCTGGTCTATTTTATATGATATTAATGTAGTTAATCCTGTTTTTTTAACATGAATGTTTGCATGATATATGTAATAATCTGACTCAAATTCTTGAAGTTAGACTACTGATATCTTTAAATCCAGACCACTTTCCCTTACCATTTTGGCGCATATGTGGGCAAGATGATAAGCAAGAATGGACATTCCTTTGGTCTGAGTAAGACGTTCAAAGCATAAAATCCCATTTTGCCTTATGGAGAAATCCTGATGCCAACTACACTCCTAACCACAATAAAATCCAAGCCATTCTCTTTTCCTTGCTCTCCAATGCCATTTATAGATCTGCTTTGGAGTCTGCTCTGCTCTTCTCAGAAATCCTCATGATGTGACTAGTAAACTTTATCACACCTTATTGGTTTACGTACGACATCATCAGTTTCAACATCTGAACCAAAATTTGGATGAGGTATCAGGAGGGGTCCATTCTGCCTCTGGATGGTGACCACAACCTTCCATCCATGGTAGAAAAGTATATATTTTTCCATCCTTTTACTTTCAACACATCTATGGCATTACATTTAATGGAAGTTTCTTATAGATAGTACATGGTTGGGTCAGACTTTTAAATCTACCCTCCCAATCTCTGTCTTAATTATCTTATTTAGATTATTTACATTTAAGGTAATTATCAATATAGTAGGACCTAAATCTGCCATTTTATCATTTTTATTTGATTGTTTTCTCTGTTTCTCCTTCTACTATTTCTCTTTTCTTAACTTCTTATGTGTTACTAAACTTTTTTAAGGATTCCATTACAATATATTGTTAGTGTTTTTTTAGTATAACATTCTACAGTGTTTTTAAAGGTGCTGCTCTAGGTGTCATGACATTCATATATAATTTATCACAATCTACTGTATCAACATTTTACCACTTCAAAGTGTGGAAATTTCATTTTCATTTAGATCCTTTTCATCTCCATAATGTACAAATAACATTGCCTTGAGTATTTCTCCTATATACATAAGCACTACATGAGATGGTGACTTAATTTCTGTTTAAACCATCATATGCAATTTTATTTACTTTTATTTTTTATTTTTCTTTGAGACAGAGTATTGCTCCATCACCCAGGCTGGAGTACAGTAATGTGATCTCAGCTCACTGCAACCTCCACCTCTCAGGTTCAAGTGATTCTTGTGCCTCAGCCTTCTGAGTAGCTAGGATTACAGGCATGATCCACTATGCCCAGCTAATTTTTTTTTTTTTTTGTATTTTTAGTAGAGATGGAGTTTTGCCATGTTGGCCAGGCTGGTCTCGAACTCCTGGCCTCAAATGGTCCCCCTGCTTTGGTCTCTCAAAGTGCTGGGATTACAGGCATAAGCCACCACACCTGGCCTATATGTGATTGTTAAACACTAATAAAACAGAAAGTCTATTGTAATTTTTCTTATTCTTCTTTTTCTGTTGCTTTTCTTCTTTCCTAATATTCCAAGATTCATTCTTTCATCATTTTCTTTCTGTTTGAAGAATTTCCTTCAGCCATCCTTTTAGGATAGGTCTGCTAGTGACAAATTCTCTTAGTTTTCGTTTATCTGAGAATAAATATGCAAATGATTTCACCTTTATTGTGAAGAATGGTTTTGCCAGATGTAGAATTTGTGAAGTTTCTTGACAGTTATTTTCTTTCAGCAGTTGAAAAATGTTGTGATACTTTTTTCTGGTCTTGAAGAATTCTCATGAAAACTCTGCTGACATTTGTTTATATATAATGTGTCATTTATCTCTGGTTGCTTTCAAGATATTTTTCTTTATCTTTATTTTCAGAAATTTAATTATGATCTATCAAGGCATGAGTTTCTTTGCATTTCTCCTATTTGGTGTGCTCTCAGCTTCTTGAAATTGTAGTTTCGTGACTTTCACCTCATTTGAGAAACCAGCCATCAATTCTTTAAATACTCTTCAGCTCCCTCTCTTTCTCCTCTCCTTCTGGGACTCTGATGATATAAATGTTGATATTTTGTTATTGTCTTGTAGGTCCTTGAGGATCTGTTTTTCCTCTTAAAAAAAAAGCTTTTCCTCTCTCTTCACACTGGTTTTATTATTGTATCCTCGAGTTCAATAATTCTATTATCTGTCATCTCCTCCCTAGTATTGAAGCTACCCAGTTAGTTTTTGTTTTTGTGATTACATTTTTCTGTTACATTACTTCTGATTTGTTTTTTATAACTTCTATGTTTTTTATGAGATTTTATTTTTTATTTTTTTAAGAGAATTCATAATCGCTTTTTGAAACATTTTAATAATAGCTATTCATGTTGGTCTTGGCAATCACTTGATTGTCTATTTTCATTCAAGTTGATATTTAATTGGTTCTTGGTATGATGGGTGATTTTTAGTTGAAATCTAAATGGTTTAACTATTGTCAGATACTCTAAACCCTATGTAAAGCTTCTGTTTTGCAGGCAGTCACCATGTTTAGATTTATCACTCAGGTCCTAGTTTAGTTTTGCTGGTTGTGGCTCCAAATACAATTTAATTTTCAGAGACTTTGCTGGGTTACTTTGTTTAACTGTTGTCACTGGAGATTTTGTTCATCCTTTCTAGTACTGATTGTGGCAGTAGACAGTGTTTCTCCATGTTTCTCCCCAGTGTTTCTTGTGAGAAAGGTGATCATCTGGTACAATGGGACAAAGAACTCTTCCCCTGGCCTCCAGTCAGTGGGGTCAATTCTTTTGCCAGCACCACTTTGCATATTATGTATTTTCAGCCATTTAGTGGTGGAAAGAGCCCCCTGGGCCACCTACGTCTGCTGGAGGTGTCGGAGTGGGGGCAGTGGTCATAGGATGCTCAGCTGCTGTATTTTTTCTCTAGTCTCGGGGTCCCTAGTCAGTCCTCCTTAGTCTTTCCACTTTTCAAAATGCACCTATGCTTGCCTCATTTCTAGGGTTTATAATTTTACTTGAAGGAAGGAGCAAGGAAGAGAAGTCTACATCATCTTATTTGCACCCCCTTCCTTGGTGTTTATACCACCATCATTCTTTCATTAATTTATTGACTCAACAAACATTTATTAGGCTCCATGCACTGATATAGACCTTGGGGAATGGCAGGGAACAGCACTCAGACAGAAAGTTCTGTTTGTAGTCAAAGATGACTGCCAAAAAATAAAAATAAAGCTCTGTTTGGAGTGGTTAAAAGGCAATATTAAATCATCAAATTTAAGTAAACCACATAAGGGGTACTCTTTCATATTTCCCAAGTCTCAAACCTGGATGTTACAATAAACCCTTCCTTGATGTTCAGTCCTATTGAATCACCTTTCAAATAGATTCTGCATCTGCCTTTCCCCTTTTCAGAGCCCCCCTCTTCCCCAGGCCTTTTTTCCTCTCATTGGAGTCACTTCAGTGTTGCATGGTGGATCACTCTCCTCCTGAGTGTTCTCTATGGTCCCTCCTCCATGCTGCTGCCTGGGGACCTCTCTAAGATACAGGCCTTGTCATAACTTCCACCTGCTGGAAGCTGGTAAGAGCCCTACTGCTCTATATTTCTTAAAGTGGCTATGGGGCAAGTCCACATGGCTCAGGTCACTGAATGTAATACAAAAATTAGCCAGATGTGGTGGTGCACACTTGTAATCCCAGTTACTCTGGAGGCTGAGGCATGAGAATCACTTGAATCCAGGAAGTTGAGGCTGCAGTACCGAGACGATGCCGTTGCATTCCAGCCTGGGCAACAG